>KE156504.1:67078-114846 GCA_000411055.1 Leavenworthia alabamica
CTGATGGGCTTTACACATGATCTGAACAGGTTTGGAGAGTGAAACGTGGCGCTGGGATGAAGAGGAAGATGATGATCGTGCGGCTGAGGAAGCCAATGCACTCTGGTGTAGGAAACACGCACTGTAGGCCATTCTATCCCTCTCTCCTTGTCTCTTCTTTGTGTCTCTGTGGTTAAGTTATGAAATTGTTTTTTTTTTGAGGATTGTGGAGTGAGTTAATGTATGGAATTGAAATGAAGAGTGAAGCTGATTGGTTGATTTCGGATATTTGAGGATCTCTCTGTTGGTGTCAAGATAAGGTTGGTGAGGCATATAATGAGCCACGTGGCATATAATATGTACGTTTTCTTTTAGTTCCACGTCAGATTCAGAAGCCTTGTTTAAATTTATTTATTCTTAAGCTCATTTCTCTCTTAATTCTTCGCTTTTGAGACTTTTCCAGCCTTCGTTTGAGGCCTGGAACTCTTCTTCCCCATCGTTTGAGGATTCAAACTCTTCTTCCCCATTGTTTCTTACGATTTATATGTGTCTGTCAATGTGAGCTTCAGAGAGGCGCTCTGTGATGAGTTCCGGTTTTGCTCTGCGCCTTCCTCCTTGCCCTAATATTTTTTCTTTGGTTTAACTATGTATTTAATTTTTAAAATTTAAGTGGGAAACAAGAAAGATAAAACACTTGAAGTATATTGGGCTCTTTGGGCCGTATGGGCCAATTTGAAATAATGATCAGGAAGATACGCGCACACCTGATTTATTCCCTTGCACCCTTTCAATTCAAATTTCAAAAAGAAACGTCATTCGTAACTCTCTATTCCTCTCACATTTTCAGCGTGTTTCTCAGGAAAATCTTCTCCTCGATTGTTGATGAAGCAGAACCTAAGTCCTATGTGCAGATCTATGCTTAGATTTATCGATTTATCAGTTTGTAGAGCCATGGCTTGTTTTCTCGACTGCTTCCGCACAAGAGACAATCGCTCTACTAGAAATCTCGTATCTCACTCTTCACTCGCCAACTCCAGAGTAATTCTTTCGTCTCTTTTGCTTTTTTCGCATCTTTCTTTGCATGATTTTGTCCATTTTGGTGTTAATCTAGCTGCTACAATGATCATTGAAGAAATAGATCCTTCTCTGATAGATTACAATCCCCTGTTTGATACCTTCAGCTGGATCTTATGTATGATCTATTGGTTTCTGATATCTAAAGACTAAAATATATATTTGGCTCTCGTACATTTGATTTTCTTAGTTAGAATCAAACCCATCTGACCCAGAATTTGATCTGCCTAACATTTTTGCTTCCTAATAATTTTCAGAAAGTTCAGGAATCACAGAATGATTTATCAGCTTTGTTTATATCTCAAGGTAAGTCACTTTTTGATGTGTTTATATCAGGAACAGAGATGATTACTTGTTTATGTATCACTCTTGCTAATATAACGGTTGTTCTTGATTTTCTAGAGAAAGCAGCATCTTCGCCTTGCCTTGACAAAGACAAATTTCATTTGGATTCTATACATATTGACAAAGGCCTTAGAGAAGAGGTATGGTTATATTAGAAGCATTGTCTATGATTATACAATGTTTTCATTTTCACTCTTAATTCGGTGTTGAGAATTCTCTCACGGATGTGTGTATATATGAAGACATATTACATATATCTGCTTGGATTGGATCCTTCTGTAAATATGTTTCCTTGAAATGTAGTTTGCTCTAGTTGAGTTTCTTATGAATGCAGAGATTTTATTTCAGAAACTGTCTGTGATTTTCTTGTGAAAGCTATTCTGAAATTCATAGTATCCTTTCTTTGCATATACCAATACCAATAGAACTAATCTGATTGTCCAATCCTTCAAGAGTTAATGCTGAGATTCTAACGCTTTTTTAACTTGTGCAATCATAGGCTCGGTTTCTTAAAGCTTGTGGTACTATACCGGAGACACCTATTGAAATTAGGAAAGCATCCCAAAAACTTAGTAGTCCTCAACATTCTGGATCTTCCCCTTATCACTCATGGATTTCCAGTAACTCTGCGATGGGATTTGATTTGGCTGAGTCCCAAACCCCCATGAAAACTTGTGAAGAGTTGGGAAGACCATCATCTACTTCAGAGCAAACAGCTAGCAGGTAGAGAAGTTACTTTGTTTTAATAAAAATCTGTTCAAACCGCTAAGTGAATAAAACAGGCATTTCGCTTCCTTATGCTATGCTTGGTTTCTTGATAGAGAACTGGTGTGATTTCCATGCTAACTCACATCTTGGTAATGTTTGAACTGATTTATGGATCTGGAATTTACTCTTTTATTTTTCATATCAGTTGCGTAATCGATGACAGTGCAAGGATCTCTTCTGCTTCTAGTGGTGGTACTGAAGTAGAAAGCATTGGCACTGCAATCAAAAGTGAGTTGGATAGAACTGACAGGCCAACGCTCACTGCTGGAAAGAATAAGTCTGTCCGGTTTGAATGCAATCTTGATCAATCTCATTCTTCTAATTCTTCCGAGAATAGCAGTTCAAGGAAACCAGAGATAAGTGTGAAAAATAGTATAACAATGAGCTCGCCTAATCCAACCCCCTTGAAGCTATCTGATGAGATGCAAACTCCTGGAACCATATATCCTGCAAACATGGAATCAGCAGGAACGGGAAGGCCAAGAATCAGATCACAGTTTGTGCATTCAGTTTCCAATTTAATGGAAAATGCATATAAGGTCCACAAGGATTCAAAAGGGAGCCTAGAACAAACTATATCGCAGGTTTCCAAAGAACAGATAGAGAGTGAAACTCCATCTTCACCAACTTATGGTGAAAAAGTTGAAACTTCGGATGAGAATTTATCCAACGTTGAGGCAAGTTTTGCTCCTTGGCTTAACCAAATCAATGAAGACAGTAACGAAAACATTGAGGTTTCCAACGATAAGACACCAGGACTCACTGCCATAACCCCAGGTGACAGGCCTATCATCGGATTGATTGCTGCTCAGTGGATCGAAAATGAACAACTTGAGAGTTCACCCAAATTATGGGATGGAAATGGGATCCCAAATTCGACAACCAAATACAAGGAGGTAATTTACCTTGCCTTTCATCTCCACTTTCTAGTCTCTTTCAGTTTCTCTAATATTCAGAAACTATACACTCTTCTTACCTTATGCAGGATCAGAAAGTGAGTTGGCATGCAACACCATTTGAAGTGAGATTAGAGAAGGCACTTTCTGAAGAAGGTGGTCCGAGTGTATTCCCTCAACGGTATTAACCGCAAATCTCAATAATATCCCATGAAGAAGCAATGAAACTTAACCCGTATAACTGTGTGTTGATGCAGGAAACTCGAGGTGATGATGGAGGAAGTTGAAGGGGACATGGACATATCACAGCTGCAGCATTCAGTGCAACCAAGCTCGGTGGTTTCCTTCTGAAAGTCTTTATTGGCTTTCGTACAGAACAGTATTATTACTTATATAAATGGCTATTATTGCTTATCAGCAAATAAAATAGTCTTGTTTCTGGGTTTTTAAGGAGATTTGAAGAATTTACAGAGATAAAGTCCTCTTGAGAATTCTCTTTACCAAGCACTCTTTTTATCTTTTTCTTAAGCAATAATTGTAATTTACAAATTTAAATAAGTTATATGTTATACGAAGCGAGAGCCGCCAATACCATGCAAGTTTCTAAAAATGCCGACAATGCAAGCTAAAACGATCGTCACATTGCCAAATTCACGGGCCAAGCTTAAATAGGCCCAATAATCCCGTGACAACATCCTTAAGGGACTTGATTGGTTATGAAATTTTTAAAGACTTCAAAATTCTTAAAGAGTTTAGTATTATTCAATTGTAATTTATAAAAACTCTATTAAAGTTATGTGTTATTGGTTTGATATTTTTAATGATTTGTTTAGAATCATTAAAAATCATGTGTTATTGGTTAAATGATTTTAACTTTTTTTGTTCATATAAAGATTTTTAAAAACTCTTTTAAAATATCACCTATGAAGGTGATATTTTAAAAGACTCTCTATAAAATTTTGAATAAAAATAAATACACTTTATAAATTCTTTAAACTGTACAATACTTATAATCATCATAAGTTTATATCAATCTCATTTGAATAAACCCCCAAAAGTGTCCAGATACTCTTAACCAGATGGTACATTGAACCGGATGGCTGTTGGTATTAACTAGTAACAATTCGATTGTCTACCGGCACGAGAGAACCGGTTCGTTATTTTCAAACCAGTGCTCACTTTCCCGGTGACTCATTAGTCAAAATTTCAAAATAAATCGTCTGAAGTGCCCTAAGCCCAGCTGCTTCTCGGAGGAAACATCCGGCGACAGATTGAGCTTCAGTGTGAATTCAAATTGTGAGGGTGAGAATTTAGCGGCAGCAACTGAGAGATTATGGCCGGATTAACGAGAACAGTTGGTGCTTTTACAGTAACTCCACACAAGATCTCCGTTTGCATTCTCCTTCAGATGTACGCGCCTTCTGCTCAGATGTCTCTTCCCTTCCCTTTCTCTTCCGTTTCTCAGCATAACCGCCTTGGCCTCTATTTGCTCTCTCTCACTAAGGTTTGCATTACTCCACTCTTTTTCTTGCTATCTGCTTGTTTCAAGGTTTAATTCAGCAATTTCTTTTGATTTTTGTGAGCTTCCTGGCACATCTCTTACTCTGCAAGCTATGTTTTTATGTTTAGCTTCCTTATTCCATTTATTATAACTTCCCCCGCTTATCTTTTTGAGGTTTAGTTTACCGATGTCTGTTGTAATGATTTCATAGCGGCTCCAAAATTGACGAATCTAGTGTAACTTATACTGATTTCACTATTCAGTGTCGATTCGTTGGTTTTGTGTGTTAACAAACTGTACTTTTTCCCTGAGTAAGTTGATTATTTTTGCTGCAGTCTTGCGATGATATTTTTGAGCCGAAGTTGGAAGAGCTCCTCAACCAATTGAGGGAAGTTGGTGAAGACATGGATACGTGGCTAACTGACCATTTAACGAATAGATTCTCCTCTTTGGCTTCACCAGATGATCTATTGAATTTCTTTAATGACATGAGAGGTAAGTTACTAGCTTGCTTATGGTCTTCTTTTCTTGTTTTCATCATGCTTCTGAGTTATCATTTCTTCATATGCAGGAATACTTGGGAGTATTGATTCAGGAGTTGTGCAAGATGATCAGATTATTTTGGATCCCAACAGCAACTTAGGAATGTTTGTTCGTCGTTGCATTTTGGCATTTAATCTTTTATCGTTCGAGGTATTTTGCTTTTTATGTTTTTGTTATTCTTGTTGAATCTTGAGATTGAATTATACTACTACTAGTCAACTTAAAATCCTTAAGTAAGTGTTTGGTATTTAGTCTGACGTTTTGCTTCAAAAACTTGGATTTGATGGCAGAACTCTAACAGAACTGGTTGATGTGTAGTTTCTAGCTGTAATGTTTGGAATGAATATAGCCCTTGATTGCTCTTCCTTTTCTTATGTTTGGACAACCAATTCTCATGTTAAATATAAAGTCACAATCTGTTATAAAGCACTAGGATCTTGTCATTTTCTGTCTACTGTCTGCTGCAGAAACACAAAAGTTAATGTTTGAAAGAACTGTCCATTTCATAGATATATGAATCCTGTGCAGGGAGTTTGCCATCTGTTTTCAAGCATTGAAGTCTACTGCAAAGAAGCCCATTCAAGCTCTCCTCGGTTTGATGCATCTAATAATAATCTAGAGTCATTAGCACAATACGATCAGATGGACATGGAGCATTATGCAATGGATAAAGCAACTGAAGAAATCGAGCTTAACAAAAATGCTAGGGGAAGCGTTCCTTTTCACCTTCATACAGCGGAAGCCCTTTTCAAAGTGACAGAAGGTATCCCAAATAATATTTACGCATTTTTGCTCACAGAAAGTTTAGAGTTTCTCAGACTCAGGTGCTGGAAAATCTTGAGGAAATAGTTTTACATTCGTAATCAGGCTGCAATTTAGATGCTACTTTCTTTGTATATGTTTTTGCTGGTGCATTAGCAATTTAGCATCAGTTGTAGGATCAAAGTTGAACTTATATCACATTTTTATCTGAAGACTTTTGAAGTTTTTGTTTGAAACTTCTTTAGATTTTGTTTGTTTAAGAGTTGGGGTTCTGAAGATATTTTCCTTCTGTAATTTAGAAACGATCTACTCTAGTTGAATTAATTCCATGTTGTTTTTTCTTTCTGTTTCTTTCTTATATTTTGGCATCCCTTGTTTTGTAAGACTGTCAACGTATAATGCACAGAACAAATGAAACATGCAGGTTTGCTAGTTACTAGGAAGGAGACATCAAGTACCAGCAAGAAAAATGCAGAGGCTACTCCAGCTGCTTGTGCCTCATCAAGTACATTTGAGGATACTCTGGTAGATGAGTCATTATTCCTTCGGACAAATTTGCAGATACAAGGCTTTTTAATGGAACAGGCTGATGCAATTGAAATGTAAGGCCTATATTTCCTTGCTATCCGATATATTTCTGTCGAAAAGTATTGCTAGGTTTTAAAATTTCATCTCCTTGTATTTTGATGTCAGCCATGGAAGTTCAAGTTCATTCTCTTCAAGTTCGGTCGAAAGTTTCCTTGAGCAACTTCAGAATTTAGCCCCTGAATTGCATCGTGTAATGTCTTGCTTCTCTGTATTTCACTTTGCAGAGAAGTTAATCATTCTTTGATTACTTTGATATTCTTACATGTTATTTACGGCATGAAATGATGCAGGTTCACTTTTTGCGTTACTTGAATAAACTTCACAGCGATGACTATTTTGCTGCTTTGGATAATCTCCTCCGTTACTTTGATTACAGGTAATCTGTACGTTTTGCTGTTTCTCTCTGGTTTCTAAAAATTTATGATAATAACAATTTAACTGCTGAAAGCTTTTGTCGCTTGCATGTGACTCCTGTAAATATCCGGTTATGCTTGCCTGTTAGACACTTGCCACTAGGAACTTAGTTTCAAACATGAGCTGATCCTTGATCCATTGCCTTAAAGTGCAGGGACTGAGGGATTCGACCTTGTTCCTCCTTCAACTGGTTGCAGCACATATGGAAGGTACGAGATTGCTTTGCTATGTTTGGGAATGATGCATTTCCGTTTTGGGCATCCTAATTTGGCTCTAGAGGTGAGCACTAATTCTCCTGATATCGTCTATTCCTAAAGAATGGTTCTTAGCCTTTAAATTTCTTCTTGCACGAACCAAATTGTACAGTGGATGGTTTGAGGCTACTAATAAGCGATGCATATTTGTGATGTATATTGAGTGTGTTAACTTCACATTATTCTTCACTTTGATAGTATACCTGAAATCATAATGAGCTAGATCATACCTCTGTTTACTTACAAATTACAATTTTACTTTACAACGTTGAGAATTTGCCCATGCAAGCAGTGATGTGTTTGAGGTGGAGCAAAAATTGTGCAATTTTTTTTGCCTGATGGTTCTCTTTTTAAAAAGTCTCTTAGCCTTGCTGTATCTGTCTTGTGAGCATTTTTTGGATAAACAAAGATGCAACATCAATCTTCACTTCACTCACTGTGAATTGAGTGACTTTTGGACTTGTCATCTTAATTTAAATCTAGACATGAAATACTATTGTTGGCTTGCTCATACTATTGTTTCTCCTCAACCACAGGTCTTAACAGAAGCTGTGCGTGTATCACAGCAGGTATATTCTCACTTTATTCATCCACTGTTAGCTCTGTTTATAGTGATTCTTGAAGAAAGTAGTGTGTGTGATAAATTTCTGCAGGCCGTATAGTTGTAAGTATGAAATTTTCGTTAATCTGGACCTTAACCTAGATTCTTCAATTCTTATATTACTATGTTCTGTAAAGCGATTCAGGACTTCTAAGACCAGTTATGTTTAGAATTCGAAGTTATTGCATTGTGTCTTAATATACTCCTGCATCCAGAAGTATCCAACATATTCTATAGTTTTAAAGCTCCTGAAAGGAATATGTGACTTTGTACCTAGTGTTAGGGTTTCCCATATGGCAGTGCATCTGATCAGATATGAAAATTGTTTTGTTTGATACGTGCTAGAAGGATCACATTTATCTTGTTAGGCTTCAATACACAATCACATGAGCAACATTAACAGCCAATGTTGCATTAAGATATTGTTGTTCAAGCTTTAATTCATTTAAGATATTTAAAACGTTTGTTGATTGTACAGCTTAGTAATGATACTTGTCTAGCATATACGCTAGCAGCAATGAGCAACTTGTTATCAGATATGGGCATTGCAAGTACGAGCAGTGTTCATGGAACCTCGTACTCACCCGTCACTGGCACTGCATCTTCGTTGTCTGTACAACAAAGAGTGTACATACTTTTGAAAGAGTCTTTAAGGAGAGCTGACAGCCTGAAGTTAAGGCGCTTAGTGGCTTCTAATCATCTTGCAATGGCTAAATTTGAGTTAATGGTAAGGTCTATTCTCTGATCTGCCAAGGGAATCTGAGATTCCGTGGTATGATTTTTCATTTAGAACCTTGTGTGTCCTTCGTATCTTTGGATGCACACAGAACTAGTGAATTAACTCAGTGCTCTCAGCATTTAGAGAAGTTCTTTGTAGAACATGAAACATGTTAATATCTCTGTTTACCTCTCTTTGGTATAAGCTAAATCAAAATAGTTATTTTGTTGTAACAGCATGTGCAAAGGCCTCTACTATCATTTGGTCCCAAAGCTTCTATGCGTCACAAAACTTGTCCAGTTAGTGTCTGCAAGGTACTTAATATACCACCTAATTATTTTGACTAGAATGAAATATTCAAATCTCTCTTTGAGGTCTAATGAGTTCTTGGATAATCCATGGCAGGAGATAAGACTAGGTGCACAGCTACTCAGCGACTTTTCTTCGGAAAGCTCTACAATGACAATAGATGGTTCGCTAAGCTCTGCTTGGCTTAAAGACTTGCAAAAACCATGTGGTCCACTTGTGATTTCCCAGCACTCTGGTTCTAGAGAAAGTTCGACCTTTTTTCAGTTTTGTGATCATTTAGTCTCTATTCCTGGATCCGTATCACAATTAATAGGTGCTTCATATTTACTCCGGGCTACTTCATGGGAGTTATATGGCAGGTATCATTACTAATACAATCCCTTTTGTTGACCTTACCTTTCATACAACTAACCGTAGGAACTCTTATTGATTCATTTGTTTTTTTGTTAGCGCTCCTATGGCTCATATGAATACCTTGGTGTATGCAACTTTATTCGGTGACTCTTCAAGGTAATTTCCTAAAAATGTATCCCTTTCTTGTTCTTCTCTCATTCCCTCTCATCTTCCTTTTAGTTATTTCTTCTTTCTAAAGTGATTTTTACATTCGTTTTAAGTGATAATTATCTATTTCTTGCATCTATAGTTCATCTGATGCAGAGTTAGCATACTTGAAGCTCATTCAACATTTGGCACTATATAAGGGATACAAAGGTAAGATTCTGTGCACAAGGTCATGCACGCCTTGTTATACCTGCCTCAGTCTTTCAATTCCGGAAGGAACCAATACATCCTTCACAATAAAAATTCATTGCTGAAAACTGTTTTTCTTTTCCTATAATGACCTTTTTCTGAAACCAATGCTTTTCTAGATGCCTTTGCTGCTCTTAAGATTGCAGAGGAGAAGTTCTTAACCGTATCAAAATCAAAAACATTGTTGCTCAAGTTGCAGCTATTACATGAGCGTGCCTTGCATTGGTAAGGTTCCCAGTCTCCTATACATGCCACTCCTTTTGTTATATTTTCTCTTGGTCCAGTTAAGCTTCATGGTTACGGGAAAGGAAGAGAGTTTCTAATCAACTTTCTCTCCCCGAAACATAACTCCACTGCTTCCTACCTGAATTAATAAGAACATGCTGAGTGCAATCTTTTTCATGTAAAATTTTCACAGCAGCCGTGAAATTCTAAAGAGAATTGCTTCTGTTTTATGTTTTACCTTAGCAACCTCATAAAACCAGCAAAATTGAGTTATTTTTCTACCCTCTGTGTTCACTTAGTAGTTGAAGGTTATGTTGATAAATTCAAATGCTTTGAAAATGTATAAAACATTCATGGGGATATAGAATTTGAACAGAGGCTTTCTATTGTGCTAGAATTGTTATCTTTTAAGTTAACTGTTCTAACTTTGTAAATCCATTAGCGGAAATCTAAAGCTAGCCCACCGAATGTGCAATGAGCTAAGAGGCTTGGCATCAACATCCATGGGTGTAGACATGGAACTGAAAGTAGAAGCAAGTCTTCGCGAAGCTCGGACGTTGCTTGCAGCAAAACAATATAGCCAGGTTTGTAGTAAATCCTTATTGACCATCTGTCTTTAAGTCCATCTGCCATCTATAATTTCAGACCATGTACTGTGCCTTGTTAATGTATCCTCATTTTTTTTGGTGCTATGTTATCTACAGGCGGCAAATGTGGCGCACTCTCTCTTTTGCACGTGTCACAAATTCAATTTGCAAATCGAAAAGGCGTCTGTTCTTCTTCTGCTTGCAGAGATCCATAAGGTAAGATGTGGCTACAAGAGATTACTAGCTTTAGAACACATTGATTGGAATCTGATACTATGCTGATTGCCGTAGTATACATATAAAAGTGTTGTACTACTTTATTATTTTCAATTCTTTTTTAGTAATCTGATAAGCCTTCACTTTTCACGTCCCCCATTTTTTGGTTCTCAGAAGTCAGGAAATTCAGTCTTGGGTCTTCCATATGCTCTGGCAAGCATTTCGTTCTGCCAGTCATTCAACTTGGATCTTCTCAAAGCATCAGCTACTCTCACGCTGGCTGAGCTGTGGCTTGGTCTTGGATCAAATCATACTAAACGGGCGTTAGACCTTTTGCATGGGGCTTTCCCTATGATTCTTGGCCACGGAGGATTGGAGTTGCGTGCTCGAGCATACATCTTTGAAGCAAACTGCTATCTATCTGATCCAAGCTTTTCAGGTAGTTTTTGTTTTCTTGTCCTGTTCACTATAGCTCGTGCTTCTTAGTTGAATGGTCATGATTATTATATGAAAGAGGTGATGTCATTGCCATATAGAGGGCTTAAGTGGCTTCATCTGAGAAATTAATCAATCGAGAATAGTCCCTTTCAAAGAGGACGAAAAATGAAAGCAATAATCTAACATGTTCTCTGTTTTTTTATACAATCCTAAGAGAGGAAGTTCAGAACGTAATAAATAGAATTTAACCCTTATGTATAAATCTAACATATTGTCTTGCTCGTTAGTTTTGACTTTTATTTGTTTGTGCTGTGAATTAATTTTGACCAGTTGCCACTGATTCTGACACTATCCTGGATTCTCTGAGGCAAGCTTCTGATGAGCTTCAAGCTTTAGAGGTAATTTATGCCAATAAGAATGCTATTTATCTTTTTGTTTCAAAACAAATATGAACTCGCCATGTTATTGCGTACGAGATGATGTTAGTTTTGAGTTTTGATTCACAACTAAAACCAAACTCTTGTAACTAGGTCCAGCTTAGGTTTAGCTCATCGAAACTGAAGAAAACTGGATCTTAGTACTGTTGATCTCATATATTAGACGTGGTGTTTATTGTGCAGTACCATGAACTGGCAGCTGAAGCTTCGTATCTAATGGCTATGGTATATGACAAGTTGGGAAGGTTTGAGGAGAGGGAAGAAGCTGCTGCTTTGTTTAAAAAGCATATAATAGCTCTCGAGAACCCTCAAGATGTGGAGAAAAACATGAGATGAGAGTTTGCGACCTTATTTAATAAGCTTCTTGTGCAAAGCTTGTAACTTAATGTTATACACATGTTCCTTAAGACTCGTTATAGTGTCCAAAATTGTATGACTCGAGACCGACTGAGGAAGTATTCCATACCTCCCCATGATATTAATTTTCACTATTGAGTTGATCGATGTATATGCAGTATCCGTACAATACAAATGAAAGAGAGCATTTAAAGACAACCATACGCTGTAAATGACTAAATTAACCTTTTAATTAAACGTTGCCGTTAGAAAGGCAACACAACAAATCCTACGAAAACCCTGATGAACTCAACGGCGATAATCTCTTATCGCCGGAGTACTGTTCGGCGTCTTCAGATCTTCTTTTATGGTTCGTGGCTTGAAGTTTATGAGCTGATTCAAAATCCTTCGGATGCGGAGATCTATTTTGATTGCAATTTCGTCAACGGGAAAAGGTTTTCTTCATCGGAATCATCTGAAGAAAGGTAATCCTGGAACTGCTCTCTCGTTTAGCCTATGCAATTTTCGAGCATTTTCTAGTGGAAGTGATTACCGAGAGAGATTGAGAAGTGAACTTCACTCTATTAAGTTAGACGATGCACTTTATTTGTTCTGTGATATGGCTGAGTCTCGTCCCCTCCCTTCTATTATTGATTTCAGTAGATTATTAAATGCCATTTCCAAAATGAGCAATTATGGTCTTGTGCTATCTCTGTTCCAGGAGATGGAGAAGTTGGGAATTTCACATGATCTTTATAGCTTCAGTATTTTGATAGATTGTTTATGCCGATGCTCTCAGCTCTCGTTTGCTCTAGCTTTTCTTGGAAAGATGATGAAGCTTGGTTATGATCCCAGCATTGTTACATTTGGTTCACTGGTTAATGGATTATGTCACGGAAATAGAATTCTCGAAGCCTTGTCTATGGTTGATCAAATAGTTGAATTAGGATATGAACCTAATGTTGTCATCTACAACACTATCATTGATTATCTTTTCAAAAACCGACATGTGATTACTGCAATGGATGTTTTGAACCATATGGAAAAGATGGGAGTTAGACCTGATGTTGTTACCTTCAACTCTCTCATTACTGGCCTTTTTAATTGTGGCTTATGGGGCATCTCAGCACGACTACTGAGGGATATGATGAAGATGGGAATCAACCCGGATGTAATCACTTTCAGTGCTATGATCCATGTGTATGTGAAAGAGGGGCAGCTTTTAGAGGCTAAAAAGATGTACACAGAGATGATTCAAAGCTCAATAGATCCTAATATTGTCACTTACAATTCACTGATCAACGGGCTTTGCATTCATGGTCATCTAGATGAAGCCAAAAAAGTATTAGATTTTATGGTCAGTAAAGGTTGCTTCCCAAATGCAGTGACTTATAATACTCTAATAAATGGATTTTGCAAGTCCAAGAGGGTAGATGATGGGATGAAAATCTTCTGCGCAATGTTGCGTGATGGATTGGTTGGTGACTCAGTTACTTACAACACTCTTTTCCATGGCTATTGTCAATTAGGGAACTTTAATGCTGCTAAAAAGGTTTTATGTCGAATGGTTTCTTGTGGTGTGCATCCCGATATTTATACCAACAACATTTTGTTAGACTATTTATGTGAGCATAGGAAGATAGAAAAAGCTTTAGTGATATTGGAGGATATGGAAAAGAGTGAAATGGATATTGGTATTATAACATATACTATTGTTATCAAAGGGATGTGTAAGGCTAATAAGGTGGAAGATGCTTGGTATATATTTTGTAGTCTTGCTCTTAAAGGATTAATGCCTGATGTTATAACATACACTACAATGATGATAGGATTGAGGAAGAAAGGCTTATGGTGGGAAACACATGAGCTGTATAGAAGAATGAAAAATGATGATGGGCTTAAGCCAATTGAGTGGACGTATAATAGAAGAGGTGATTAGGAGGAGTTGTATGATGGGAAACTGAACTCTAAGCCAGGCATGAAGGATGTAATTGGCAGTGGCTCTAAGCTAATAAATGTTTAGCGTATTGTAACATCTCATATTCAATCAAGTGTTTCACAAAAAAAGTGTAGATTGAGTGGCATAATGTAAACCAAACGTGTCATTTATACAGCCAAGGGAGACCAAAGTGTTAGAAGAAAGGCACTGACCAATAAAGAATAAAAAAAATACAAGTTGGTTCTGTCTTTGGAGATGTACATTTTCAAAAATTACCAAAACACTAGAATCCATTTTTGCCTCATCCATATATTGCTTGCTATTCTAAACGGTGGATAAGTTTAACACGTCAGCACTCCTAATTGGACCAATCAGATAAGAGACAAGCAGAGAGATCTATCACGGAACGCAATCCTAGTAAGTAAACTCTGACCGTACACGTGTACCTTAGATGTTCACTAACAGTCAACATCTGACCTGACTTTCTTTGTACTATTCACTTCAGGAACCAGACCAGAGGATCTTTTTCTTTTTTTACCACTAAAATATATTAATTTTAAAACAGAATAAAAAATCCTGTAAGTTGTAGTTAGCTTCGAGAGCTCGACGAAATAACAGTACACAGTTCCGTAGCAGAGTTTTGTTTTAAGCAGAAGTCGAAAACAATGGGCCACGAAAACGCCGCCGTTTCAGAGACTCAACAGCACAACGACGGTGCTACTGCGGCGCCAGGATTTAAACTCGTCGGATTTTCCAAGTTCGTGAGGAAGAATCCAAAGTCTGACAAATTCAAGGTTAAGCGCTTCCACCATATCGAGTTCTGGTGCGGCGACGCCACCAACGTCGCTCGTCGCTTCTCCTGGGGTCTCGGTATGCGTTTCTCCGCCAAATCTGATCTCTCCACCGGAAACATGGTTCACGCCTCTTACCTACTCACCTCCGGCGAACTACGATTCCTTTTCACTGCTCCATACTCTCCATCTCTCACCGCCGGAGATACTAAACCAACCGCTACAGCCTCCATCCCAAGCTTCGATCATATCTCTTGTCGCTCCTTCTTCTCTTGCCATGGCCTTGGCGTCAGAGCCGTTGCTATTGAAGTAGAAGACGCAGAGTCAGCTTTCTCAATCAGTGTCGCTAACGGCGCTATTCCTTCGTCTCCTCCTATCGTCCTCCTTAACGGAGCCGTTACGATCGCTGAGGTTAAACTATACGGCGATGTCGTTCTCCGATATGTTAGTTACAACGGAGGAGACACCGATAAACCTGAATTCCTTCCAGGATTTGAACCTGTAGAGGATACGTCGTCGTTTCCACTAGATTATGGGATAAGGAGACTTGACCACGCCGTGGGAAACGTTCCGGAGCTTGGTCCAGCGTTGACGTACGTTGCAGGGTTCACTGGCTTTCACCAGTTCGCTGAGTTCACAGCTGATGACGTTGGAACCGCCGATAGTGGTTTAAATTCAGCAGTACTGGCTAACAATGATGAGATGGTTCTTCTCCCAATCAACGAACCAGTACATGGGACGAAGAGGAAGAGTCAGATACAGACGTATTTGGAACACAATGAAGGGGCAGGTCTACAACACTTGGCTCTGATGAGTGAAGACATATTCAGAACTCTTAGAGAAATGAGGAAGAGGAGTAGTGTTGGTGGATTCGACTTCATGCCTACTCCTCCGCCTACTTACTACCAGAATCTAAAGAAACGTGTTGGAGATGTTCTCAGTGACGAACAGATCAAGGAATGTGAAGAATTGGGGATTCTTGTAGACAGAGATGATCAAGGAACGTTGCTTCAAATCTTCACTAAACCACTTGGTGACAGGTACAACATAAAAAATCAATCATTTAACATCCATGTTTGATGAAAAATCATGTTAAGGTTCCTCTTGTTATGTTCATAGGCCGACGATATTTATAGAAATAATCCAGAGAATTGGATGTATGATGAAAGATGAGGAAGGGAAGGCTTACCAGAGTGGAGGATGTGGTGGCTTTGGCAAAGGCAACTTCTCTGAGCTCTTTAAGTCCATTGAAGAGTATGAGAAGACTCTTGAAGCCAAACAGCTTGTTGGATGAAGGAGCAATGAAAGGATTGTAATTAATGTAAAACTTGTTTTATGATGTTATCTTAAAAACATATGATTACAAAAATGTGTTTCCATCTCATTTAAAAAACGAGATCAATAAAAATACAATTTATAGGTTCAAACAACAATGTATAAACCACCATGTTCAATGTCTTGAATTAGGAATCAGAGTTTTGAGATCCTAATCTTTAGAGCCGACGCTGAATTTAGCTATAAAGAATCCGATGGTATCGAGCTCAGATGATGGGTCAAATTTCTGAACCATTTCTTCTTCACCTGGTTTTAACCACTCCCTGCAAAACATCTCAGTTCTTTTATTGAATTGAACAAAGAGAACCATCTATATCATCAAAGTATTGAAAGCTCTACTTTGTTGATTGACTCTAATGGGTATAGATGCTTACTCAATGTATCCGTCTGGGAATTCAAATCGACCAACTAGACCAGGTCCTCCAATCCTAGGAAGCTACAACAAGACAGCAACCCCATGAAGATGCATTAGGACAAAGAAGAAGGTACTAATGCCAATATTTACCAAAATCTCAAAACAGTTTCTTAAATATTTTATGTGCCTTTAACTTGACAACAAAAAAGGGTATGTTAGATCCAAACCTGTGGTGCCAGAGAAAGAAATTTGTATTTATCTAGAGCATAGCGAACCACTGCCTCATTCTCACTAGGGTTAATTGTGCACCTAGCAAAATAGAAAACATTATCAGACCTCGTTTTATGTTGTTGAGCCTCCTCTGCATAGCTTGGATAACGCAAAAAAGTTCAACGGATTTGAGATTATGTTTTCATACTTACGTTGAGTATACGAGAATTCCACCAACACGAACCAATTGAACAGCTTGGTCAAACATTTTGCGCTGGTACCATCCATGGTTTCTCAAAGATATGACAGTCTCCTACAAGAAAATAATAATGGCAAATCACTTCCACAAGTCAAAAGTCAACACCCTCTGAAAAATCTTAGAAAGAAGAAACACAGATTCTACTCCAAATTACTACAAATAATTAAATATGTTGGTCTTCACGTATAATAATAGTATTTATATTACTTCAAGAAGCTACTAAGAAATAATATTTCCGACACATACAAGTACTTAAGCTAAGGCTATGATACACATGTTGAATGTTGACACAACTACTACAATGTGTACACGTTATAAACTCATGAGAAATAGACGCTTTATAAAGCATAATCACTACCAACTTGCATTGATCTTACCAGTCCAGCGAAAAGACGAGGTCTCAAGCCAAGAGCAGAACAAGGAGCATCTAAAAGGACTCTATCAAAACTATTAGGAGGGAACCTTTGTGATTTTCCAACCCTTCCACCTTGGCATTGAGTTCGTCCACGACCATTTTTCAGCCTTCGCTTATTCTTCCTGATGTCAGCTTGGCTAACATTATCCCCTCCTTTTGGCTGTTCAGTGCTGGCTAGAATATGGGATAATCAACTAATCAAGCTTCTGCCTTTTAAAAAAACAACAGGAATATATATATATATATAGGAATTTGCATTCATACACACATGCATAGAGCCATAGACAGCGGAAGATAATGGGCTACATATGCCAATTTAGTAAGGTTAGGTCCTATATCTGTTTGATTTGATACAAAAGTGATTACTAAGGTCATTATTGCTTTCTCCATAAAAGGGTCAGGACCATGCAAACAAGAGTTAATTTGATGTACTTTCACCTACCAAACACAGAGGCCACCACTTCAAATAAAACAACTAAACCGAGCAAACAATATCAGATAGAGAGTAGCTTATTACCATTTTCTTCACACAGTTTGTCAGCCTCAGATATCCCAGAAGCATCAGATGCCATTTCCTCGTTTGATGATATTTGAGAGTGGCTGGTCACGGAACCACAATTGTCACCATTAACTAATGTTGTTGGATCAGTGAGTGTGTTTGAAAGACAAACAGATTTTAGTGCGTCTAATTTACATGTTGTAATGCAACTTAAACCCATCTCAGCACACAACTTCTGGACATCCAGCACCTACTTTTTGGAAAACAGTAAACGAACTAATTAGAGCAGGTAGTTTCTCAATCCCAATAAGAAATTTTCTTCTTTTGTTCTAAGCATTCGATGTAAATGGGTCACAAAGTATACACCACCTATAGTCATTTCTTTTCAATAAATATTTATGATGTGGAACTAAAAAAGGATGTTGCTATGTAGAATAAGAAACTGTACTTTGTTATGAGATCTATCTGCTGCCACTATCTCTCCCTCATCCTTCATAAGTATAGCAATTGCAGTAGTCTTCCCTCCAGGTGCTGCACACATATCTAATATTCTCTCCCCTTTCTGAGGGTCTGGGTGACCAAACAAAAATTTAAGATCAAACTTCATATTTTGTATACCGTCAGATTTCTCATCCATATCTGGATCTAATATACATGAATTATGAAAATATGTAACCTCTTATCATATTATTTCACTTACCAAGAGCATGAGCAGCAACAATACTTGGCAAGTTTTGAAGAAATATTTCCCCCTCCAGGACATCTATAGAGCCAAAACAAGAATATGAGAGCAATACTCCATGATGAAACAAGATACTGATGTCATAAACTGTAAGCTGAAGTACAAATCAAATCTAGAGTAAGAGAAGAAGTTTACTATGAAAAGAAGGTAATCTGAAAACTCTATTGCTCAAATCCACCGCAACTCCATTGGCAACACGAAACATCCCAGCCCTTGACAACATAGCTGTTCCCATGCCGATATATAGTCCACTGCGTTCACAATAGTAAGGATCTACAATAACACTACGGCACATGTCAATTGTTTCAAAATATTTCACAAGATTTGAGCAATATAGCACTTTAAGCCAAGGTACTGGAGCACAGGCATCCCATTATGACTGGGTTAGTGAAAGAAAACCAATGAACCAAATTCAACGAACTTTTAGCCTAAATGCGTTCAACAGAGTACATTGCTCAAATCTTTTGGCTGCCATAAATTGTAACATATAATAACGAAACAACCTAACAGGAAGAATCATTTTCCCGTCATAGAAACCTCTTAATCAATCAAAGACCTATTCTTCGGGTGTCAATTACATTGAAACAGACGTCTTGGCAAATAATATGATATGTTACTCCAGTAATTTTATAGTGACCATAATAAAAAGAACAATTTTGATTCTTGCCTGTTGGCAGACCCAGAAGGGTAGTTCCACGAGTCATGTTAACACTCCAGTCACCTTCATCACCTGGTTGCTCAACTGCAACACAGACAGCAACATCATCTCCTTTCTCAACATGGGCAGTGCAAGCCAATACACCTGGAACATAGACCTACAGCAGGACCCATAAGAGAAATACAAGTATAGGTTTGATCATAGTATCATCCACGTTCACTTAGACGGTCAAAACTACAACAGATGAAACCTAAGATAGGATCCAACAGCATAATGAACAGAATAGAAGCTTAGATACATGTAAATAACTATTAAAACTCTCTCATTTGAATACCTTAAGCCCAAAAATTTCTGAGTACCATTGTGACACATACCTAACCACTAGAAGTTTCAATGTCCGGAAGCAAGATACTGTTTTTATTGAGAGAAAATAAAGTTTTACCTGAGCTCCTCTAAGAACTGCTTCAGCACACTTCCTACTCACAAGCACCTCCTTGGGAGGGTTATCAATGGTAAGATCATAAGGAATTGTATGTGGGCCAGATCCATTCACAAAAACAACATAATCCAATCCAGGTATCTGACACTTAGTGATGTGACTACTTCCATCAGAATCATTTAAGATTTTGTTAAGCTTTTCGATAATGGCATCACTTGTTGTTTTAACTGTGTTCACCCGAATGCAGGAGTAGGAAGATGGACGCCTAATATAAAACCAAAAACGAAAAAAATCGAGAGTAGTGCAGACACAATAAGAGAATTTGAGATTGAATGAAAATGAGTACGTACGTGAGAGCCTTTGAAATGCGAGCAAAGTGGTCAGGTCCATAAGCTTTAGTGAAGTATTCTTCAACTTGAGGATCCCATCGCAAAACAGGATCATAACAGTAACGCGAAGGATCCATCCCAATCCGATGAGAGATTTAAGTGTAACTGAGAAACAGAGGAGAAGAAATAAGTGGTGAGCAAATAGGGTTTTAGCAGAACCCTCGTTTTATTCATTCATTCAAAGATCAAGAGAGAGCTCGTTCGTTGTAGCGAAGAAGATGCTTGTTTTCACTTTTAGAGGTTTAATGGGCAGATGATGGGCTTTGGGTTGCTATAATGAAGCCCATTACATTTACTAAACCTGTATACTTTATTAAAAACTTTTGGTATCGAAGGATAGAAGAGAACAGAGCAGAGTTATGTTCAAATGTTAAAACTTTATCCTAAAACCATGTATGTTGTGTAATCGTTACATATTCTGTTACTTGATGATTAATAACACGTTTTACCTATAACGGTTTTGTCAACAGTGCCTTTTCTTATTATAGTTTATAGTAGTTGTCATTTTCATTTACTGTCTTCTCCACGCAAACAAAACTGATCAACGTTTAGGTCGTTGAAACAGCCACGGCCAATTCGGACAGTTCATAATTTGCCTTATTTCTCACAATCTTCTCCTCGTTATATATATCTCCTGCGTCTTGACGAATATAACACAACAGAGACAAAGGAGCAATAAAAATGGCGGACTCCCTTTTGGAAAAGGCCACTTCTGCTCTAGTCGGAGCCAAAGAAACCATCATCGCATCAGCTGAAACCGTCAATACCAATGTCATGAAGGATGCAGTGGACAATGTGGTGTTAAAAGGCATAGATGGAGCCAAAACTCTGTTGCATGGTTTAGAAGAGAAGAAAGATGACGTCTCCTCAAAGATCTTAGGAGCTGTTACACACTTTACCAATAGCACTGACTCAACCGCCACAGCCACAAACCATGACTTAGTGGCATCCACAGACAATCAGGTTTGAATCAAAACACCAATGTTGGATAAGATACATAATCTTATGCTACTTTTTTACTGACAATTGCAGCCACTTCTAACGACGAGTGACCATGGGGTCGAGTCAGAGAGGTCATGGTGGAAGAACTGTTGTGGAGTTCTTGATCTTCTCAAGGCATTATCATAGATCAACTTCTATGATCGTGTATTAACTATATTGAATCTTGCCAAGAACATTTGTAACTAAGAAAAGCAATAAGACTCCATAATTGTTAAACCAATCAAATTATCAATCATTATTATAACAGTAAAGTTAGATAAGAAACACTTTCAAAACAAAGAAATCAAATTCATGAATCAAACCCTTTTCGAGTGATAAATGTAGAAGACAACAGCAGCTCCTGCTACTGCGACTGCAACTGCAGCCATAGCTCCACCAGAACCAGCATTCACAGTAGCTGGTGACCATGACTTAACCTCAATGCCATTAACTGGTTCAACCATATTCTTCAATCCACTTATCATCTTCTCAGTATCATCAAACTGTCTCTGTAATTCAACAATCTCTGATTCCATAGCCACAACCTTCTTCTCTGACTCTCTTAACGCATCTTCCACAGTCATCTTCTCTGTTTTCCACTTCTGCAACTCTGTTTTCCCTTCTTCAACATCTGATTCCAAAACCTTGATCTTCTCTCTCAATTCACCAATCTCCTTTTCCTTATTGTCAATCTTGTCTCTCATCTCTTCCTCTGCTCGGAACTTCTTGTTCCTTTCTTCTAACTCCTTCACCTCCAAAGCACTAAGCTTCGTCTCCAGTTCCTTCATTCTCTTCTCGTTCTCCTTCTTTACAATCCTTAAACCAGCAACATCTTTCTCCAACTCCTCAATTCCATCACCTTTCTGTGAAATCTCAGACCGGAGCTTAGTCACCTCTGCTGCAGCCTCTTCCCCTTCCGTCCTAGCCGTGATAAGTTCGTGTTGAAGTCGTGCCACTTCCGTCTCAAACTCAGAGGCTTTCGCAGCTATTGCTTCCAGAACCTTCCTCTCTTCATCAGACTTGTCAATCTCTCGCTCCATCTCAACCATCTTACGCCTCGCCTTGGATTCAGCTCCTCTTAGCTCTTCGATCTCTGACGTTAGACTCTCAATTTTCCGACTTATTACATCATTATCTCGCGCCAATCCTTGATTTTGAGACTCAAGCTCTCTGATCTTTCGATTCAATTCCGTAGACTTGTCACCATCTTCTTGTTGATCAGAATCGAAGAAAGTCTCATCATCTTGCCCAGTCGCTTCACCGTTCAATCTCATATCCTCCGCCATCTCAAACAAGAAAATAAATCGGAGAAGCAAAGCGATAAACCCTAAAGATGATCGCTGAAAAAGATGAAGAAAAGTATAGACTTTTCCTTTTCTCTATCAAACCAAATCAAAAGTTTCGACTTTTATGATTCTCATAAAAATGGTGAATAAAAGAAAAAGTATAAGGAAACTTTCAGCGATTCGATGCAATTAGGGTTTTAGGTGGTTCCCTCTTCCAACAGACCAATATTAACCGATCAAGTCTGATCTGCTCTGAATCGACGGCTGAAAATGAAGGAAACAGTCCGATGTAGTATTAGAACGATTCAGAAGAAGGTTCAGAGCTTCTAAGCACGTGCACACCACTTATCTTCTTTCTTCTTTTCATTTAGGTACTCATAAAAATAAAGTTAAAATTAAATACTACATGGTTGATTTGGGCTTTTAAGGCTCTTATCGAAACCATGTGTTTTTAAAAAGGCCCATTAACTTAGACGCGGTAATATTATAGAAATTTAAGTGGGCCTCGGCTTAGTCTCTACATCGATATAATAAATTTATTTGACCGTAAGTTGAGCTAGTGGCTAAGTCTCTACATCGATATAATAAATTTCTTCGATCGTAAGTTGAACTAGTGTATGATGTATCCTCTGATATGAGATCAATAAATAATATACCAAAATTTATCATACTGAATTATTACATTTACATGTGAAAAATATAATCATGAGTTCATGACACTAGCGCCAGGTGATTCCACAATAAATAACTCATTCTTTTGATAGGCTAAAAATAAAATCCGACCAGTAAATATGAAGCACTGTTATAAATTGTGTGGTGGTTGTGAAAACTGAGCCAAAAGCATAAAATGAATGATAATTAAATTAAATTAAAACACCTATAAAATTAAAAAATATATGGTTTTGGTAAGGTTTTTAAGCAAAACATTCAACGAAATCGGCATGTCCGTAACTACCTTACCAATTATAATAATTTCAGCAACATTTGCATGCACGTTTCTCTTCCATTAGATTCTTTATTCACTTATATTTATTTAATTTTTCACGCAAAAAAAACTAAAATTAAATAATTGGAAATATAAATATCCAACATGGATTTTCTCGTTAGTTACCTACCCGACCAATCTCACTAATACCGTTGCCGCTTTGTGTTATGTTTTTTTTAACAAGCAAAATCTAAACAGTACCATTGATTTAGAGTATATGTAAATGCAACTAATGAGAATAACATAAGCAATAGTAAATATAAGACTAGGAAGACTCAAAACATAAACGGTCCAAAATAAGAGCCAAACAAGGAAAAGACATTAAAGAGGTATGGGCAGAACAGTTGTGATTATATTCGTTACCTACTTAAGACGATGTTATCCACTTCTATAATTCAATAGACTTAATATCAAGGTCTATTATGTTACTATCTCGATGCTTTGATTTTTTTAGGCTTTTCATGCAGATAAGTAATGAACCCGAAATATAAACAAATCAGAAACCTGACAACACATAGAGAACGAGACTCACACGAGGACGCAATGGCCGGCCAACGTGAAGGTAATCAGGTCTTGTCAGGACCGGAGTTAAGTAAGGTGAAGCCATCGTCTATAAATCTCTTTCATTTATAATAGATAAATAATATTACTATATATATATATATATATTTATATTTTATTTAAAATAATAAAACAATAATTTTTATTTGCATTACCTCTTCTTTATTCGCTCTTCTCTATCATTTACTTTATTTTGCTCCTTTTTATTAATTTATATCATTATATGTCGACATAATTTTATACTCTTATTCATGGAGTATTTTAATTGATAATTAATTATCATAAATATGGAACCATGCAAGAGATAGATTAAGGTTTCAGTTGTCCCCAAGCATTGATTTTCTGGTTCATATAATATGGTGAAAATGTTGAAAGATGAATTTAAATACTCCATATGTTTTCTTAATTTGTTCATATTCTTTTGTTAAATGTGAACAAATAATTAAGAAACTATATCAATTAATGCATAATAACATCATTAACTAAATCAATTCAACCACTTAAGAAAACACATTGTCATGGTCACAAAAATTGAAACATAATTTAAATATTTGCATAAAATTTTAGAAACATCACTTAAAGTTAATTCAAATCACGTTAATTTAAATACACAAATCTAATAAAACTTAATTTTAGAAAATATTTTAACCTTCATACGATTTTGTCATCTTAATACAACTAATTATAAGTCTCTCATTCAATAAAACCCCTACATTTATTTTTATATTTAATTGTATCAACGTTTATACACGTTTATAATGGATAGATCAAAGAAAAAGGATAAACATTAAAAAGAGAACAAAAAAAATCCGAATCATAGAAGAGTTGTTGCAGTACAATGGAAAATTTAATTATGTTTGGTTGCCGACGACTAAGGTATGTTTATAGAAAATCCTATTTTTTTTCTTTGATATACTTTAAAAAATTTTGACATCGATATGTTGACAATTCATCTAATTTAGATCGTGTTGATGTCTATTTCACCAAGTTTGTCACAATTAATTAGTAAAAGTAATTAGACAAGTTGTAAATATAAGACAAGTTGTATATATATATATATATATTTATTATTATTTTAGACTACTTGCATAGTTGCATTGCAATTTATATTTGTAGTCGTTGTGTTTAAGATTTGGAATCTTGTAAATGACTTGTCTCATTTACTCCCAAGTGTTATATCTTGTGGTTATAATCAATTCTCATACCTAAACATGTGGGATTATTTACCAACAAAAAGGTGAAAAAAAAATTAATTATAAACATAAAATATTTCCAAGGTTAAGATATTTGCATTTCCGATTTCAAATATAATAAATATTTTCAATTTACAATTCAAATACCAAAACCACAAAAACGTTTTACCACATGCATACAAAGTTTGCACCCAAAACCCTATAGTTTTGAAAACTTGTAAATAAACATTTTTATGATAATTACGAGTATATTAATGCATGTGTATATAGTATTGTAAATGATGCACTAAGATCATTCAACATTTTTGTAGTTAAGAAACAACACAACTTGTTTTAGATCAGTCTTTTAGATGATGTGTGATATAATATAAATATAAATATAAACTCTCCTGATTTAAGTGAAAGGTTCATTATTTCACCTCTAAAACTTGTCAAACATTGCACCATGCACCCATATTTTTGCATTAACATATACTTTATTTTTTCAACAAAATAATTGATTAAAAAGATAAAAACACTACATTTTTTGAAAAAGTGCAAAATTGTAAAAAAGAAAAGACAGGTCACCAACTGCATAACCTAACTTGTTATAAAGCACTTCTATGTCTTGGAGTTGACATAAAAAGAAAAAAGTGAAACTTACGAGTTAATCGTGTTGAGATCAGATTATGTTTTTGAAAGAATGAGAAAAGATTGTGGTGTGAAAAGGTGTTATTTGCAACAATTAATTTTGTTGGTTGGTTAAATTAGTCACATTTTATCCATGAAATATCGTTCCTTAGTGGATGCTTTTTTAGGGTTGAGTTATCGAAACAACACTTTGCCTTTTTAATCAAGTTGACTCTCATTTATATCTGAGAAAAATTAGGCTTTTTATTTTTAAAGTACATCATTTTTTTAACATTTTCCCGTGATATATTTGTATGGTTTGATAAGTAAAAATTAAAAATATTTAAATTTATAAGAAAAACACACATCAAATGTTTCATTTTTAGCAAAAATAAATAAATAATTTTAGAATAATGCAAAACTTTCAAAATATTGTCGTTGTTATACATTATATAAAAAGTATGAAACTATATTATAGTGATAACGTATAAAATATAGATAATGAAAACAGTTAAAACATGAAATCTAACGTAAAGTTTTTTTTTAATCCTAACAAAAGCATTTACGATAGTCAAATTATTTAATTAACACTTTTTGTGATTATAATAATTAAAATTAAAATTAAAATTAAATTCCTTAAACAAAGTGTCTAAACACATATCGTACAGTTAATGCGAAATGTGAGTGTTAACCGAAAAAAAAATTAAAACACAAAAGTTAAAAGAGTCAATCTTCACACACCACCTTGCTCGCGCCTATCATCATCACTCACTTGTATATAGATCTCCTCTCCTCTGCAATCTCTTCATCTTCTCTAACTCATTAATTCTTCATTTTTATTTCTTTCTCCTTCTAAAACCAAAGCAATGAGTTTTCCAGAACTTCTAGTGCTTCTAGTAGAATGGGTTCTTTACCGTCTTCTTGCTAATTCATGTTACAAAGCTGCTATAAAGCTAAGAGGCTATGGCTTTCAATTGAAAAATCTCTTTAATCTCTCTAAATCAAAATCTCTACACAACAATACTCATTATCATCATCATCAACAACAACAAAACGAGCCCTTTCAAGATTCTCTAAGCTCTATCTTCCCAAGCCTTACGATGTATTCAGAACTTAAAGACAAAAACAGAGCATGTTCTGTTTCTGATCATCGTGATACCTTGGTTTGCGATATAGATGGTGTTCTATTAAGAAAACGTTCGACAGAACATTTTCATACGTTCTTTCCTTACTTTATGCTCATAGCTTTCGAAGGAGGATCGATCTTCAGAGCCATCTTTCTCTTACTCTCTTGTTCTTTCCTCTGGGCTCTGCAACAAGAAACTAAACTCAAAGTTCTCTCTTTCATAACTTTCTCTGGTCTTAGAGTTAAGGACATGGACAACGTTTCTATATCAGTGCTACCTAAATTCTTTCTCGAGAACTTGAATCTTCAAGTTTACGACATATGGGCTCGAACTGAGTATTCCAAAGTTGTGTTCACGAGCTTGCCGGAAGTGGTTGTGGAGAGGTTCCTTAAGGAACACCTCAACGCTGATGAAGTGATTGGGACTAAACTGCAAGAAATAAAAGTTATGGGGAAGAAATTCTACACCGGCTTAGCTTCAGGGTCTGGTTTCGTAATGAAACATAAATCAGCAAAAGACTATTTCCTTGATAACAAGAAGAAACCTTCACTTGGTATTGGAAGCTCTTCATGCCCTCAAGATCACACCTTCATCTCCATTTGCAGAGTAACTTCTCTTCCTTTACAATTCAAATTCATATCAAAGTAGCTTCTTTTTCACTAACTATCACTTTTGTTTTGAATCTCTCTGTCACAGGAAGCTTACCTTGTGAATGAAGAAGAGTCTATAAACAAGAACAACACATTGCCTAGAGAAAGATACCCAAAACCATTGATATTTCATGATGGGAGATTAGCTTTCTTGCCAACACCATTAGCTACACTATCTATGTTTCTATGGCTCCCTACCGGATTCTTTCTCGCCGTCTTTAGGATCTTGATAGGGGTTGTGCTTCCTTACAAAGTAATCAACATCTTTTCTTCTTTGTCAGGACTTAGTATCACTTTCAAGACCCATAATTTGTATAATGGTCTTTCGGATAAAGGTAAAACTGGAGTTGTGTATGTATGCAACCATAGAACCCTCCTAGACCCAGTTATTCTCGCCACTTCGCTTGATAAGCCCTTGACCGCGGTTACTTACAGCCTAAGCAAGTTTTCCGAGCTCATAGCACCTCTCAAGACAGTTAGTCTTAAAAGAGATAGGAAGAAAGACGGCGAGGCGATGCAGAAACTACTAAGTAAAGGTGATCTAGTGGTTTGTCCTGAAGGAACCACTTGTAGAGAGCCTTATCTACTGAGATTTAGTCCTTTGTTCGCTGAGCTAACCGAGGACATTGTTCCCGTGGCTGTTAATGCTCGAGTGAGCATGTTCTATGGAACAACCGCTAGCGGACTCAAGTTTTTAGACCCTATCTTCTTCCTCATGAACCCTAGGCCAGTTTATTGTCTTGAGGTTTTGAAGAAGTTACCTAAAGAGATGACTTGTGGAGGAGGTAAGTCAAGTTTCGAAGTTGCGAATTTCATACAAGGAGAACTAGCTAGGGTTTTGGGATTTGAATGCACAAATCTCACAAGGAAGGATAAGTATTTAGTTCTTGCTGGAAATGAAGGTATTGTCATATAAAAAAAACACCATTATACATAGTTTTTTTTAAAATTATTTCAGGATATAGATATTTAATACTTACTATATTGTTGATTCATTGGCAACTAAAGATATGTATTGTAAATGCATGCAGCTATATGATTTTGTTTCTTGATTTGTATGGTCCATAATCTTAACATGTCACTTTAATGACATCAATTTCTTACAAGAACAAATGAAGTTATTCAAAAATTGACATTGATATTAACTTCATCTCACATCAAAATTTAATGTAACAACTTAGAAAATATTTAATACTCACACCAACAAAAGAACCATATCCTTGTCTGAACAGAATATGATAATTTCTATTCATTCTCTTCGCCGAAATTGAAGCTCAGATCTTGACATGAAGCTCAAAGAAGGAGCTTTGAAGTACTAACTGATGTTTCCTTCTTTACAAATGATATTTGCAATTCTACACAATCAAAACAAAATCTACTGAGTAATATAATGAAGAGATTAGAAGTAAAACTTAAGAGATGTTTCGAAATTCGAAATGCATTACCTTGCCCTAACGCAACGAATCTCTTCAAGAATTTCTGATGTTTGCTGAACCTTTAGATTCTTTGGTTTATCTACATCATTAAGCATTAAGGATGCAACATTTACAACAGTGACTAGTTCAGCTTCGATTTTGCTAAGTTTATGGTCTATATTTTCTAGGAAAGATTCATAAGAAGACACTTCTTTAAGAATGTTACCACTTGAAACTTCTTCTAGTACATGATTATCGACAAGTTCTTGGTATTCCTCTAAGATCTTTTCACTAATTTGGCTTTCCTGAGAATTCAAGCAACTCGAGTCATATTCAGGCTTGTCTTCATTAGATTTGGGGTTTGGAGATACAATGTGGATTCCACCTGAAGTGTTTTCTCTATCTACTTCGAGATCCGAAGACATGTTAACTATCAGCTGTGTTTCCTTAACAGATATTGCCTGAAACCAAACCAAGCTTTTCAAGACATGATTAAATAACAAGTAACATAGAGTACTAGGTTTATACACTACCTCGTTAAGTTTAGAGGAAAGTGTATCAAGCAACTCAATACGTGCCTTAGCCTTGTCCAAAGCTTGCATAACTTTTTTCTTCTGAACAAGTAAGTCTCTTGCATCATTCTCTTTACCTGTTTGAACATTAACAGCTGCTTGTTTACGTAGATTCTCTGCAGCCTCAGATAATCTCAAAAGTCTCAACCTATTACTGTTTGCTGAACCAATCAACAACAAATGAAAAAATTGATATTAATCACTGAATTAACAAAAATCTCATCTTTCAAACGTTTTGCTTAAGAATTTCACATCAGACCCCATAACGAGGATTTGATTTCATTCTATTAATTTGGGTATTTGAAATAACGATTGATTCATTGTAATCATTCTAATTAAGATGAATATTAGCCAATAAAGATTTGACCTTTGGCACGCGTGGACTCAGCCTCTGCGTGAAGCTGATCGAGCTGGGAACGAAGAAGTTCGGAATTAGTGGTAGCTGAGAAGCACCTCGGAGTCGTCAGAATCCTCCGAGACTGAGCAAACACCACCGGAGCTCCACCGATGCTTGTCGTCACCATCTTTGGACTTCTTACAAAGCGGAGAATATTACAGTACTGCACGCACCTCGCAGGGAGGTGGTTAGCTTCCTAAACCGGTATTGAATACCCGGTTTTTATAAACCGGTATTTACGGTTAAACCGGTCTTCATAAACCAATGATCGGTAAATCTTTTGCAGTACACGACGGACTTTTCCAAGTCTCCAACTTTGACGTCTGCGTTCAATTTTGGCAGATCAAATCTTAACAGATCGAGAATCTCCCGGCGCTTAGTAACCAACCCTATTGAGTATATACCTTCTTCGTCGTATTTATCGGGTTGATTTTGAATCTTCATTAAGGTGTATACTAATCATCGAGTCTAGATTTGTAGTCTCTACACTTATAATTTCCTGCTTCTTACTGTAGGAATCAATCAGATATGAACTGGGTTCAACGCAAAATCTACCTTTACAATGTTACATTCGGGCTTTACATGCTTGATTGGTGGGAACGATACCTCTTCAGTATCCTTTCTCTTTGATTCATTCTCTTAATCCATCTTGTCTTCTGCTTGAGTTTGAGTTGTCTGATTGAGAACTATTTACTCTTCCCTCTTTAGAAAGATCTCATTTTTTACATTGCTGGTGATATATGGTGGTACTGAACTCTGTTCTCTTGTGTTATCTTCTAAAGCAATTAGTTATGGTTTTGCAAAAAGTGACTGTTATATAAAGTTTTGTAATTAAGTTGATAAGTTATATACTATCACTGATTTGGAAAAATCTGTTTGAGGGAGATGATAGAGTTTGGTATTCTTAGAAGGACATGAGATCTCTGTTTGCATCTTCTTTGTCTCCTTGCTTTTTCCTCAACTCTTTTCAGATGGATTGGTGGTAGTCTTAATGTGGTTCATATTGTACAACGGTACACGCTACTTTTCTGAGCTATTCAAGAGGTAACAACCTTTTTGCACACCTTGCTACTAGCCTTGCTACTATTGTAACAGTTTCTGGTATGAACATACCTATCTTACTCTTCTTGCTAGCTTGGTCTTATTGTTTCGTTACCGGGTTTCTAAGGAACGAGTGTTATGTTACGATATGTTTTTTTTGGCTTCATTTCTGAATTCTTAAACAGGATCTTTAAGAACACATGCTTAGACTGTTCTGACTTCTGAGAAGCATTTGAAGCTCTTTCTTGATAGATAATCTTCTATTTTCACTAACAGGGTAGATTCTTTTATCCTCTCATTGTAGGCACTTGAAATGAAAACAAGTCTTGTTTCTTGCACGGTAGAGCATGATAAGACTGGAACCTAAGACATGCTCGTTTGATTTCTGTCTCTGAGATGTAGACCAACAAAACCTTTATGCTACTTCACCTCCATCATAAGCTTCACCCCTGATTTTAACTTTCCTCTCAAAGGCTATAGGACTGTTTCGTGTGTCTCTATGTATCATTTGTTACCATGTTTTCGGAATTAACAGAAGTTAATTATAGATGATTAGGATCACAAGTTTTTTTAATGTTATATTTGAAAATCACTTGGAGACATTGGTGGTTGATGTCTGGATAACCAATTAATGCTTCTCCAAACAAAATACATAGTTAGAGGAGTTAAAGCTATAAAGCAAATTCAGGAAGAATCAGTAAGTAACCCAATCCTTTGGCATTGAAGACTTGAACAAAGAAGATGATATGGGAAACGCATAAACCAACAAATGAGGTGGTTTCCTTTGGCCCATGGGTCTTAATAATGTTTTTGGCCCATGGGTCTTAATCGAGAGAATATACTAAACACACTAAAATGCATAGTGGCCTATGTAGGTTGGCCCATGCAGGTTTCGAACCTGCGACCTTCGTGACGGTAATTTTAAATGCGTATTACTAGATTAGTTTGTGGATAAATCAACTTTTTCAACGGTCGAATTTTGTTTCCAGCTACTTTGACCTCTTCAACCAAATATTAAGCGACTTTATAATTAAATAGTAAGTATTAATATTTATGAGCTTAAAAAGAATAGAACCAATAAAACGCATGAAGCAATTGAGCGTCAACGTAAAGAAAAGCTTTGACACCACAAGTTCTTCTCTTTTTCCAGGGATACTTAGTTCTCAGGTTATAGATAAACTTACAACATTTGAGTCCACAATATTACTAAATAAAGAAATTTAATAATGTATATTCTTGTGTTCTTAAATGTCATATTTGATCATATCACAACCTAAAAAAAATCCAATACCAGAACCAAGTAAGATAAAAAAAAGTTACACAAATTTCATTTGATAAAAGAACGGCTCTACAGAATGTTACAAAAATGTTGATAGAGACAACTAGGTTCCCTTTCGTTATCGGATGACTAAATTTGTTAGCTGTTTAGCATATACAAAAATAAAAGTTATATGCATACACAGTTCCTCAAGCCACTACATGATTAAATAAATAGTTTAGTAATTTTCCTATATATAGATCCATGCATTGTGAGAGAAAGGACCGTTGCATTGTCTTAGTGGATCCCTCTGTAATAAAAAGGATGAAACTGCTGGACCGTTCTTTTATTCCCAAATTAAAAAAGGTCTTGTTAAAAAGACAATAATACCCCTGCTTTCCTTCCGCGGTTTCACCTTTCGCCAGCTATTTTTCTTTTTTTTCCGACGCAAAAGGTTTAAACTTTAAAGGGCATCTCATTCCTTTCATAGTTTCATTAGTATATTTGACAATAATACCCTCACCTTCTCAAACCTAATCACTACATTGCCACCTTCTCTTCTCCACAGTATAAGAATGCACCGTTACATTTAACTTTGTAGTAGACAAGATACAGAGAACGAGATGAGGATGGGACTGATGAAGAAATGGGCATCTCTGAAAAAGAAGAAACAGCAACAAGAGGATGAACAAGTTTCCACGAAAGAAACACAGACATGGCGACGATTTAGGAATCTGTTTTCAACTTCTTCGTCGTCGGGGAAGTGGAAACGAGTGGAGATATTGCAGATGGAGATAGTGGATGGAGTTGTTTTCAAGGTCTTGTATGTAGTCGAAGCTTTTGTTCTCGTTTCTACTCTCTGTTTCTTCTACCTCTGTTGTGGATGCCACATCTGAATTTTGTTTAAATTATTCTTTTAAATTCATATTTCTTCTTCTGTGCTTTAGTCTTAGTCTCAATTTTACTACATAATGAACTTATATGTAATCTGATGTTGTTATTTGTATATGTATTTCAATAAGAATGTTATAACAAGAACTCTCAATAAAAATGGATACCAAAAAAAAACATGTAAAATTGAAACATATTTGATCATATGATTTACTCACTGCTTTTGTTTCAACTCTTGATAATGGCTATGTTCTTCTATTTTGGCAAGGTAAGAAAACCTCAAAATTTCCAATACAATTGCCATTTAAAAGTATTTAATAGTTTTTTTTTCCTCAAGGAAGGTCTCCACATGCTTCCATATTAATGAACCTATAATGTGAAATGTAACAAAAATTCTTAGGGAGTGTTGTTTTCTTGATCATCCATTTCATCAAGAATCACATATCTTCCGGTTTGACTTGGAACTTGTAGTTGCTTATCATCCTCTGTTGTGTGACCCTTTTGTAGTTTCTCATATCTGGGAAGACATCAAAAGCATTTAAGTATGTATCCTTACTTCATGAGAGAAAGAACAAGGAAATAAGTGAAGATGAGTTTTTACTTACTTGTACCAGTTGAATAAACTGACACCAACCATGATGATCATCAGACCAACACCTTTCAGCCACGTAAATTCATCATGGAAATAAAACACTGCAACCTGTAAAATAACAACAATGAAGATTTTACATCCCTCATATGATTCAGCCATTAATCAAGTATTCAACAGTAGCACAAGTCCTCAGGATGCAGTGTATATTTAAAGTGAACGAGAAGCCAAATCATTAGTTATGTTGCATAGGTCTCCCTATTGTAAACAAATATTGACCTATCACAGTATCATAAGACCAGACATGAACTCATAATCCATCCTATGAAGCGTACTCCAACCAGGTGTGTCTATTTGTATGCCATATGACCAATATAGTCCATTGTCTAGAAGCATCACTGCAGATTTCAATAATATAGTTTGGACTTTGTTGTTTAAGAGTAGAAGAAACCAGTACTTAAAATCTAAGCCTCAGTTTGATATTTCTTTTTCTAAAATAAAAACTCAGTTTCACCTAATCTTGTGAATATATAATGGGGGAACTAAGAAGAAGGCTGGGTTTATTATAGTATAGTATCTGAAGCAGACTAACAAACATAATCCGAAAAGGTTAAGAATATAGGACATACCACAATGGTGACAGCCTCTTTAACCACTCCCGCTATTGTGACAGTTACAGCACTGGTCACGGAAACAAGAACGTACTCCGTCAAAACCTGAAACAAAATATTAGTTAGTATTGAAGAATGATTTGATACAAAACTAATGCTTCAAAATATGCTTCAACCTGCACCTATCAAGACAAGTTCACTTTTACATAAGAACATCAAATTATTTTGTAAATGCTCACCATAAAGAAAGCCAGTGCTCCACCAAAAAGCATCAAAAAACAAGTTCGAGCAAAATGTGCTCCACTATCAAAGTATCTGTTGTGTCGAAATTCACTCCATGGATCCAAAAGGAGAGAAAGGAGACCAGTCACTATAGCCATCACTGGTGCTACATAGCTCATGAATGTGAATGGATTTTTCAGGCCTAGATGAAGAAAAAGTATAAACTTAAGTCTTGTGACTTAACCAAGAACGCAAATTATAAACGAGAAAACACCAAGAGCAGAACCCACCGTAGGTTTCTTTCTACACATATTGTCATCGGGATGCACCAAAACATTGGACGACAAAGACCATAGAAAGTAAAGGTAAAGGGTTAAATAATGATCTAATGTATGGTTTATAAGCAATAAAACTATGTTAAATATTATACCTGCAAAAGAACTTGCGTCATACACCAGCGGAAACCAGACATGACAGCAGCAAGCATGACAAAAACAAAACCCCAAAACTCAAATTCTGTCTCCTTTGCAACTGGAAGCAAATGAATATACTTGATGGTCAGCAATAACAAGTTTAACGGATTCGATTACAAAAAACTAACTAAAAAATCTAGATAGATATTGTAGCAGATACGTTAAGGAAATGACTAAGGTTAAACAATGGAGTACAGAGCACTGCACTATGACGGAGGAAAACATACCTGTTAACAACACTCCTGCTGAGATCACTGAAATAATGCCAAAAAGTTTTAAGCTTGGAGACTCCAGCCTTACAAGAGAATTATTGTGTCAGAATAACAACAAACAAAATGATAGAAATATTCCATAACGAAAATGGAGCATCAAATCAGTGAGAACTGAAAATATGACTTTTTCAAAGACAAAGATGTAAACAAAAGTGTTATTACGGTTTAACTATAGATATAGAGTCTACCGTTGATAAAATTGTACAGTACAGTGTCTCATGCATGGTAAAAGAAGATATAACACTTTTGTCTACAAATCAAGATATAAAAGAAGAAGTTATGGATATAGCACCTGAAGGCAAAAGCAAACAGAAGAAGAAATATTGGGGCTGCAGATTTGCACTGCAAATGAAAAATACGTGAGTATCATTCCACAAGTCTCACTTTATTCCACCCACAAATTTCTATAAAGTTGCTTAAACCTATCATAGCAAATAAAATAACTAACCATTGTTGCAAATGTGACCGATATGAAGACAAGTGACTCGTTACTTAGGTTTATATCCATGGCAGTTCCAAGAGCTGTTGGTACAACTGTGAAAGGACAGTCCATGTGGGTCATCAGTTCAAACAAATTCAAATTAATCAACTTCCAGAAAAATGATAGAAAAAGGAAAAACTATATCCTCAGACCTTTCCTATCTCTCGTTGTCACTAGATACTGTAGGTGATATAGGCATTGGATAAGTTGCAGTAAGGTCTAACTGTCTAAATACTAACATAGAAAGTAATGCTAAGGGAATGCTGATTAACTCATTATAGAAAAGAGAATACATGACATAATTGAGTGAGTTTACCTCTTATAAAATAGTCTCTCCATGATATGGTAACATCAGGTTGAAATCTCCCCGACCAGTACCATGTTATCATCTTTGATAAAATAGCTTGAATAGAAAAGTGAATGGTATTCATTAACAAGGGAGCAGGAAATTTTCCTAAATCATCTCCTAGTAGCGTTTTGTTGTACCTACAAAAATAACAAACAAATTAAATGCTAGGTGTAAAGAACTAATACAAGAAAATGATAAAGGATAGTCGCGACCACATACTTACAGAGTCAAAAATGTACTAAAAGTGTACCATACAAGTATAAAAAACAATGTTTTAAGCACGTCGGCAGTAGAGATAGATACTTTTGACGCTTTAGGCAATATTTCGAGGTTATCACTGGAACTGTAACCAACATCAACACTAGTGGAGTGGTTTGTCTCCTTACTGTTTTCATTTTCAATATCAAATGGCTCTAAAACCTGTTCTCTGACTACATCCCCCTGATTGGATACAGCTTCCACTGGGCTACCACCACGGAGGTGAATTCTTTGGTCCATCAATCTAACCTCACCAGCTAACCCTTTTGGCTCCCATTCACAGACCACTCTGACGGCGCACGCAATCTAATAATTTACAAGCTTTATCTACACAACAGAGATTTTAAAAATCTATCAATGAGTACCCCCTGTGATGGACAGCTGCCCTGCCTTGGAATTGAAAGGAAATGTTTTTGAATCTTTGACTCAGTACTCATATGTTAAAATGGCTCAGTGTTCAACTCTCACTCGCATATCCCAGCCGGATAAATAAATTCAAAGATGGTAGGAACCTCAGATGTTGGTAAATATGATATGCAATTCTCTTGAACTACAAGACACTTGACCTAGAATCACAAACACAAGCTTCAGCAAGTCAGTCAAGCTTTCTGTAACAAATTCCATTATGATAAGGAGAGCCACATGTCAATCAAGGCAAGATTCCAGTACGCTAATGCAAAGATTCATACACAACATATTCAAACAGAATAAAAACAAGGCACATTTTTCTGATAAGAATATTAAGGAAGGAATCTATAAACAAGAGAGAGTAAATAGCAAAACAGGGCAAATCTGTGAATGCTGCTTCAAGAACAGAATAACACGTAACTGGAACTTAGAAAAACAAACGCATATATAAAGATGGAAAACAAATACGTATGAATCTGAGTTTCACGAAATCGGGTGAAATGCGAAACAAACTCCGACCATTCTCAATCAGGAAAAAAATTTCAATGAATCCGAGCTCAAAACAAATCAAGGTATTCTAACAGATCTCCTCACAACCTGAATCAGGAGTGAGCTCAAAATTCACAGATTCAAACGCGAATTAGAAATCAGTATAATCCCGATAAAGTAAATCAAATATCGCAAGAAAGAGAGAGGTCTACGAAGAGAGAATAAATGATCGGCGTCTTTGGATCTGACCAGAGAGTGGGAGGAGCAGCTGAAACTTGATGGATTTGGAGTCACAGCAGATGTTGTTGGAGTTTGGTGAATTTTTTTTTTTACGAAAACAATGGCACGCCGAGTCTCAGCAATGCAACTTGCGTTTACGACAAACAATTTTGGCTTTCCTAATTTTATTTTATTAATTTTTTGGCTTTTCGAATTTAACAACAACTTTATTTTTTAAATGAGTTCTCTATATAATAATATTTTGGCTTTTCGAATTAATTATGTGGAATTGACCAAATTTGTCAGTTTATAGCTGCATTCTGAACAAAAAATTCACTATTAGCAAACCATATTTGATTATTTTTGGCTTCCCTGAACATGTGGAACTCAAATTATTATAGTTTCCTAGAGACTAATTTCAAATTTTATACATTATAATAAACGGAAATAAAAATTGAAACTATAATTTAATCCAATCAAACTTAGTCAAAAGGAAAAACTTGTAGTTCACAGAAATTTGTATTTTTTTTTTTTTTTTCTCGTCTATTAGATCATTANCTACAAGTTTTTCCTTTTGACTAAGTTTGATTGGATTAAATTATAGTTTCAATTTTTATTTCCGTTTATTATAATGTATAAAATTTGAAATTAGTCTCTAAGAAACTATAATAATTTGAGTTCCACATGTTCAGGGAAGTATGTGTCAGGATCCAAATCATACATAAATCGTTGAAAAGTCAAATAAAAAGACAGGTGGCCACTTCCCATTGGAGATATTTATTAATTATTTAAAACGTATCACCATCATATTATTGTCCATTTCCCATGAACCAAAATAAAATAAAAATGTTATCGTTTTAGAGAAGATATTTTCGAAGCCTCGCGCCAAGTTAAAGCCACTCATTTTTTCTCATCCTTTGTCTCTCAACACTCATTTCACTCATCCCCTCTCTATCTCTACAGAGATCGAAGAAATCAAAGAGAGATTCAAAATGGAGCTTGAATCTATCACCGCTCGACGTAGGCTCGCTGCCGTCGCTGCACACTTCACGGCAACANTGGTAATTCCACTTCACTCTATATCTCTTGTTTCCTTATCAATCAGATCAGATCATCTTAATAAACATGTCTTATGTGATGGCCACAGAAGTGTAGCAGCAGTTTAAACTCTGTCATCAGAAGATGTGACAACAAAATCTCTTTTGCACGACAAGCATCTACTGAACAGGGCTTTTTCATGAGACAAGCTTCAACTGATGATGAGGTACACAACCAAACTCTTATGTAAAAAAAACTGCTCTAATCAATTAACACATTTAAATCACTTTCGAGTTGCTTTAGAACTGTGGCATGAGTTTGAAGAAGAACTCTGTAATTAGAAGATGTGATAATAAGATGTATTTTGCTCGTCAAGCATCTTCTGCACAAGGTTTTTTTATGAGACAGGCTTTAACTGATGATGAGGTACTTACACATCACTTCTGTCTTATTTTCAACTTCATATTGTCTCTGGTAACTAAATTTGCAGATAATAGTTTTTACAGAGGATCATACCAGAGGATGATGTATCTATCAAGGCTTCTGCGACCAAACCAACTAGCTTCCTTCTTTCTTCACCTGAGTACGCTAAGCCACAGTTCTCTAAGCCTGCAACAGAGGACTTGTTTTTTTCCTCTGTTTCACCAAATCAGTCTAAGCCTCATCACCTTCCTAAGTTGACCAATTTAGGTAATTAATGAATATACATATACGACACCATACTAGAGAGCTTATACAATCTTTTTCTTTTTGCAGCTACTACTACTGTGTGGTCTCCAAGATTGAACGTTGCTGAATCTAAACACAGCTATGTTGTAGCAATAGAGTTACCAGGAGCTAGTATCAATGATATAAGAGTTGAGGTCGACAATAAAAAGTAACTAATACTTATCTTGATTATCTTCCAATCATGTTTTCAATCTCTTATCATACATAACTCATAGACTTATGCAATTGTATAATAAGGTTACTTAATTACCCTTTTGTTGCAGCTTGACTGTGACAGGTACACGCACATCTATTTGTCAAAAGGTTAATGCAGGCACCAAAGACACAATCTTTGGATACCATAAGCAAGAAATACAACAAGGACCATTCAAAGTTTCATGGCCACTCCCAACTAATGTGAACAAGGATAATGTTTCTGCTGAGTTTATGTAAGTCAAAGCTATACTTATCTAACAATCCACCCTTGTCATCTTTCATATGACACAATGACACTAACACGAACTTATCATTGCGTTTGAAACAGGGATGGGCTTCTGAGTATAGTTATCCCAAAGCTTTGAAGATTCATAGTTTTGGAACCATATAAGGTAAACATTATTGTGTGTAATATAATATAAGCTCTTTGTGTGAAAAAAATAAAAATCAGTATTGAAGAAAATATATGTAAAATAATTTGGTCTTATATATATCATAGACTCCAAACAGGCATAGAGTAAGCCATGTAAACAATCCATAATAAAAAAAATAAGACTTCATTACTAACAAAACCCTAAAAACCAAAAAAAAAAAACTCAAAGATGCATCTAAAAACCCTAAAGCTTGAAATCTCAAGCTACTCAACTACATAGCAAGCATTATTATCGTAATAGTTCGTAGGCATTCCAAGGTAACCAACAGCAGCAGGTGTATGAGTCTGGTACACAACAGTGGTTGAAGGTAGATGCTGATTAATAAGTGGCACATACATACCATTATTAAACATCCATGTGACACCTGCTTGATCCACGAACACGAACGGAGACTGCTCATAGTTTGTAACATATCCGTTTTGAAACATCGGATATGGACATGAGTATGAAACTATAGTCTGATGACACATCAAAGGTGGCTCAGGTACAGGAGGAGAAGTTTTCCCAATTCCATAAAGCATTCCTCTAGCAAGCTTAGAATCTTCATAGACTTGAATGAGTTTAATGAAGACAAGTGCAGTCATCAAACTGTCTGAACCGGCGTGGTGTGCTCGTCCGACACGAGTGATCTTAAGTAGTTGAGCTAGTTTACTTAAACCAAGATGTTCACCAAGACCATCACAAAACCCAGCCATGACTTTAGTATCATAAACTTGACCAAACACTTTAACAATCTCCGACCCAAACTGACCACGTGTCTCAGGAAGTTTCCCATGGTTAAGTATACATAAGAAATATGCAAAATCGAAAGCCCCTTGAAAAGTAATAAACTCAATGTGTTTATGAGAATAAAACACATTCAATAACTTCGGAAAAAAACTATAACTAAACATATCAATGCCTTGTTCTCGAATCCTCTGAAAATCTAATCCATGGCTTCTCAAAAACTCAACAGAGATTTCGTTACGTGTATCAGTTGGGTCACCGAAATTAGAGAAATTAAACTCCCAAATTCCACCGATCTCACCTTTAGAGTTAAAGAGAGTGAAACCACATTGTATCAGCTTCATGGATTCAACATTAGCTTTCAAGGCTATGTACGTCTCATCGGGAGATGAGTTGACGTAAGTAGGGTAGATAACTCCAGGGTACTCTGTATCGAACGCGATCAATGGGTATGTCATGAGACATTCATTGAAACGAAACATCTCACTATCGACATTGCTTGCCCATACGATCCTCACCATTGGTAGATTCGAACCCATCTTTTATTCTTAGGAAGAAGAAAAAGTAATGAAAACGAGAAGTTTTGTTTTTTTGATTGTGATGACTTAGGGTTCTGAATCAAACCAGTATTTATAGGGTTTTTAATTTCTATTTTTTTTTAATAAAGATAAACCTGAGTTTCCTTTTTTCTCGGATTTTGTTATTATTCGAATTAAGAATTTAATATGTTTTTGATTTTTAAATTTTAAATATAAACTTGCTCTCCAATTAATTGATTTTGAGTATTTATCTTATCTAAACTGTTTATATACGATCCGATTTTTGGAAATTATCTTCTTCCTTTATTTTCTTTCGTTATATTTTGAATATTCTTGTTTATATTTTTTCCATTTGTTATTATTGTTATACGAGTTTGTTAAAGAAAAAAGGAAATAGAGTATTTTAGTATATCCTAACTTCCTATCGTATCTTATTTTTTCTATTTTTTTTTCATCATATATCATAAAAAGCAAAGAAAAATGTTGTATTTAAAAATTAATATGTAAATTAGATTAATTACAATGAGAAAAAAAAAAAAAAAAGTATAAACAACGATAAAAAGGGAAAATAAGCCACGATTGATATCTACTACCGACACGACACTTAAGTGGTTTACCTTAGTGGGGCAGGCCCAAAAGAGATGGGCTTTTGCAAATTTACAAACTTACATGTATATTACGACCTTCTACATTTTGACCCCAAAAGAAAAAAAACTTTCTAAATAGACCATGATTTTAATTGCTCAGAAATTTTGATTTTATTTGGGTAATTATAATACGTCCGTAAGGTGTTCGATATAATTCCGCATAGAGATAATATGTGGTTCCTCCTCATAAGATCACTTGTGATTCACCGGCGTTGTGGCTCGATCATCAATGTCCGATCAACAACGACATCTGCTCAATATGTTGCTTCCAGATCAAGAGACCCAGTTTTTGAAAAGCTCATGGACAAATACAAAAACCTTGTCAAAGTCATTGCTATACAAGACCTTATCCTTGCTAATCCAACAGATGATTCTCCCTCTGTATCCATTGAGTTTCTCTCTAGGCTTTCCCAGAAGCTTCACCTTAACCGTGGTGCCACTTCATTTCTTCGAAAGTATCCTCACATCTTTCATATCTTGTATGATCCTGTGAAATCTCAACCCTTTTGCAGGTTAACTGATGTAGCCATGGAGATTTCTCGTCAAGAGGCTTTGGCTATCACTGCTACTTTATCTCTTGTTGTTGACCGGCTGGTTAGGCTCTTGTCTATGTCAATATCAAAGTCAATTCCACTTCGTGCAGTTTTCAAGGTATGGAGAGAACTTGGACTCCCTGATGACTTTGAAGACTCTGTGATCTCAAAGAATCCTCATGTTTTTAAGCTTAGTGATGGTCATGAACCCAATACTCATATCTTAGAGTTGGTTCAAGAAGAAGATAAAAGATTGACACTTGAAGCTGCTGTTGAGAAATGGAGAGTGGTTGAGTGTTCTAAGGAGGATTGTAGTGTTGACAGAACTGAGATTCAGTTTAGTTTCAAACATAGTTATCCACCAGGAATGAGACTGAGTAAGAACTTTAAAGCTAAAGTTAAGGAATGGCAGAGATTGCCTTATGTAGGTCCATACGAGGATGATATGATTGGTAAGAAGAAGAAGAGATCTGGTGTAATGGGAATAGAGAAAAGAGCTGTTTCGATTGCTCATGAGTTCCTCAGTTTGACTGTAGAGAAGATGGTGGAAGTAGAAAAGATAAGTCATTTCAGAAAATGTTTTGGGATTGACTTGAACATAAGAGATTTGTTTTTGGATCATCCTGGAATGTTTTATATGTCAACTAAAGGGAAAAGACACACTGTGTTTCTTAGAGAGGCTTATGAGAGAGGACGTTTGATAGATCCAAATCCAGTTTATGATGCAAGGAGAAAGCTTCTTGATCTTGTTCTATTGGGACGTCATGCTGCTTTATTAGAGTCTGGGAACACAAGAATGTATGAACAAGAATGAAACTGTGAGTTCTCTTCACTCGTTTTGATTCTAAGCTATACAATCTTCAATATGTAAGTTTCCTAACAAAGGCAAAAAATTTAATAAAATGGGAAATTTAAGTAACGTTACTAATCTTTACATACTCTTTCTTTTCACAGTTTTGTTTTTTGGTCAGATCCAATAAACAAACAGTCAAATCCAAATTAATCTCCTCAAGATCATTCACATTACAATAAAAATAATAATATATTTAAAAAAAAAAGATCAGGAAAAGCTTTTTTCTTTTGCTTGTTGTGTTAACTTTAAACTCCTGCAAAACAACTCTTGAAACCAAACATAACTATTGTTCTCCTCCTTTGATTGATTTTGCTCATTTGAAAAGAAGAAACCTTCACAACACCATTATTTTACTACCCTTTTCTTCTTTCAATCACACAACAGACCAGTCTCTTCCTTTTCCATGTCTCTGTCTGTGTAACCTCATCTATTCACATCATTTATTGATAGTTTTTATGAGAACATGATCATAAACTGTTTCATAAATAAACTGGAATTGAGATCACAGAGGAAAAAACCTGGCTAAAGATCTTGGTTTCAAATCAAAGTGCTTCATCAAGTTCATGCGTAGAGAAGTTTGCATCTTCTGATGCTTCAGCTAGAGATTCAAGCATGCTTGTCACTTCAGTTGTATCGTCCAAGTAGTATTTGGCCTTGCTTGGCTTTTGTCCAACTGTGCACGCAAAGACTTGAGCATTTGCAGAGAGTAATCTTTTCGACATTGCATTACCAATAGCTTCAAACATGTCTTCATCAGATCTGTCATCTCCAATACATAGCACAAAATCAACTGGTTTGCCCTTCTCAGCCATTGATGAGAATATCTTTTCTGACACAGATCCTTTGCTCACTCCCTATACATATCAATGCCATGAATTAGATCTTCTTTTGAAAGAACCAATGCTTGAATTAAGCAGATACTTACCTGAGGCTTGACTTCTACAATGTAGTGACCGCTTTTAACTGCCACAGGCTCATTAGCTAGAACACTCTCTAGATGCTCTAACATTTCCTTTGCTTGTAAAGAACCAAAGCCTGGATCTGCATCTCGATATTGCCATACCAAAGCACTCTCTTTGATTTCAATAGAAGAGCCATCAGTAGATTCAGTGTACTGTTTCATTACAGGTTCCACAATCTGCATCCACCCAAAATCAGAGCTCTGCCCACATGTTTCCCATTCTTCACTACCTGGCCACCTAAGAAAAAGACATAAGACATTTTACTAAGCCTAAACAAGAAAAACTTCATACACTTAAACAAATTGTTAGAGAAGAAAAGTACTTCAAGAAGTATCCATGCTCGGCTGCAATTCCAATGTTTATACATGGTGAGAACCATTTGCCTAAGCTGTCCCTTCCTCTTCCACTAACAATGAAAATTGAATTATTTTTGTCCTCACAAAGTGCATCCAAAAAGTTAAGAACTTCCTGGCTTGGAGCTTTATTAATAGAGTTTTGAGGCATTAGAGTTCCATCATAATCCAACAGTATAGCTCTGCTTTTCGCCCTTTTGTAGTCCGACACAATGCAGGGTATTGAAAGCTTTCTGAAATTAGGATCGAGTGCCACAACTCTGAAACCAAAACTAATACCCATCCCCCAACACCTTTTCTTGAAATGGTCCACACATATCCTCTCTAAGTCTTGCAAGAAACTTCTCGACCAATAAGCTACATCATGAGTGCTAACATACCGGAAATGTTTCTCATGTCGCAGCTGTTTCTCAGGATCACTCATTGAAAGAGCCTCATTTAGCGCTTCTCCAGTTGCTTCAACATTCCATGGGTTTACACGTATAGCCCCACTAAGAGAAGGAGAACATCCAATAAACTCTGATGCAACCAACATGCTCTTCTTTGGGCCACTGAAATCTGATTCAGACCCAAGCAAACCCTGTCTACAGACAATATATTCATAGGGAGTAAGGTTCATACCATCTCTAACAGCTGTAACAACTACACACTCAGCAACATGGTAATAAGCACTTATTTCATTTATGGATACTCCAGTATCGATATATACGATAGGTTGATATCCAGGTTTCCCAAACTCTTCATTGATCCGCTTGCAGCTTTCTTGGATTTCACAGCGTATTTCCTCTACATCAACACCTTTACCCCTGGCAGGATTTACGATCTGAACCAGGACAGCTCTTCCCCTCCAATTAGAGTGTTGCCTGAGCATTTGTTCCATTGCTAGAAGCTTCAGGTTTATACCTTTGAAAATATCCATGTCATCGATACCAAGTAACACTGTTTTACCTTCAAAACGCTTTCTAACTTCCATCACCTTACCTTCCTCCTCTGAATATCTCATCACTGATTGAATCCTACCCATGTTGATCCCCACTGGCATGATCTTGATTCCCACAGTCCTCCCGTAATATTCCAGGCCGATGTAGCCTCTCTTAGACTGATATTCAAGACCCAACATCCGACTGCAGCAAGTAAGGAAGTGACGAGCATAATCGAATGTGTGGAAGCCGATAAGGTCGCTGTTTAGTAATGCCTTAAGTATCTCCTCACGAACAGGAAGAGACCGGTATATCTCAGATGAAGGGAAGGGACTGTGAAGGAAAAATCCCATCCTTATCCTGTTAAACCGTCTTCTCAGAAATGTCGGTAAGACCATCAAATGATAGTCATGAATCCAGACAAAATCATCATCTGGATTAATAACCTCAATAACTTTCTGAAAGAAGAGCTTATTTGTGGCTACATAACACTCCCAAAGAGACCTATCAAATCTTCCACCATGATCAGCTGAAAACGGAAGCATGTAATGAAAAAGCGGCCATATCTGTCTCTTACAAAAACCATCGTAAAACTTCGATTGCAAATCAGGAGGTAAAAAAGTCGCAACACATTTAAATTTGTCCAACAGTATCTGAGCCACATCGTCTTGTTCATCTGAATCAACATCAACACTCAAACAACCAACATATAATATCTCCATATCCTCAGGCAAACCATCTTTAAGCTGCAAATACAATGAATCTTGATCCCAACTGAAACTCCAGCTTCCATTTCGTTTTTCCGCCTTCNGGAAACCGATGAAGGATTATCAGAAGAGACGCTATATGCTTGATCATCATCAAACTCAGACACATTACCAGGAACTGTCATTACTCTAGGAAGCCGTCTACGCTCTCTTCCCATGACAGGGAAATTCCCTGATGCCAAGTCTAACAAATTTGTGTATGACCTTGATATCATCTTCGCTGTCAAGTGTCCACAAAGGATCCACTAATTCAATAAATCTGCACCCAGTGAAACCCAAAATGCAGTAAGAATAATAATCTCCACAAACAAGATCTACACACAAAGAGACAAAAAAAATAAAAATCACTAATTTCCGTTATTTAAATACACATCAAAACCAATTCGAGAAGCTTCAGTAATACCCAGATCAAATATCCAAAAATTAACAATATTTACTAATCCTCTTCTCTCACTGAGTTAAGAAATTTTTTTTTAGAAAACTGAGCTTTACGCACAAAATTAAAAAAAATCGAATGAATGATACATTCATTTCATCCAAAAGCAAGATCCATGAAAATTACGACTCAGAAGCTAAACAAAACGAAAGGAAGATTCACCTTTCAGATACACGAAAAATCTAAGTCGAAGGAACCCGAAAATGAAATAATCCAAAACAAAATTATTTGGATTTCTCACGAATCGAGACTCACTCACCTTATTTGGTTCCTTGGCAAATGAAGAATCTGATCTTCTATCTAACCCAAAAATGAAACGTGAAATTTAATCTAGGGTTTATAAAACTCAAAATAAATAAAATTAAAATCTCTGTTTCCAGCCTCATATATGTATTTTGGAATAATATCAATTATGCCCCTCTATTTTATAAATAAATCTACTATGACCTCTATATTATATTTAAAAGTCAAGTTTCTTACATAAAAGACAAGAGATACCATTTGCTTTACAATATACTTTATTTTTTTGTTGGCTTTTACATCTTATTTTTCTGAAATAATAGTAGTTATATTTAAATTTATATTTTATATTTTTTATGAGTGAGTCATATTTAATCATATGCATTTAAATAAAATGATTTATACATTTACTTATTATTGTTACATTATTATTTTTAATACTCAAAATTGTCAGTAACTAAAATTGTATACAATGTAATCAAATTATAATAATACAGTAAAAATAAATAACATAATGTAATTTTATTTTCATATTTACATCATTAATTTAAAATATTTTAACTTACTATATTTTTGTAAATGAAATTTAAGTATGTAATACATTACAGAACAATTTATTCACCAATTGAACTATAAAAAGTGGAGATGAAAAAAAATGCAATTAATATAAAGTATATAGCAAAGAAGAAAGTATTGGTGTTTCTGTGAGATTAAAAAGTATAGGGGTAACTAATATAAAATGATAAAGTAAAGGTGGGATTGTGATATTTAGCGTATAACAGTCGTACATCGTGTGTGATATAGTAGCTCTTGGATATGAATCTAAAAACGAATATTATTTTTGATTTTTGTTATTTAAAGCTCGATTATGATTTTGGTGGTCAAATTAAAGGGGCTTAAGTGTGATTATTTTAAATCCAGCGATCGTCACCGAGTCGTTGCTTCGCTGTCCAGAAGTAACAACGTACTTGATGACCAATAAGATTCGTCAGTGACGTAGAAAGAAGTGACAGCTTAGTCGTATTATCATTTACTTTGTTTAGAAAATTTGGATAAGGTTAGTAGCCAGCCGGACTCATACTATTGCCAGCTGGCATGTGTACCAACGAGCTCATCACGCACTGAAGAAGCGCGTGGATACGGAGAAACAACGTGAGGACGCGTGATGCCGTATGCGATGTGGGGACCACTTGGGTTAGTAGTGCCTGAGAGCTCTCTCGCTTACCAAACGTGTCTAGAACTAGGGGTGGGCAAACGGGAATTCGGGACGGGATTTTACGGGAACGG
>KE156504.1:115019-147443 GCA_000411055.1 Leavenworthia alabamica
TTTTGGACCATTTGACACGTGTCGAAACAGGGTACACTTTTACGATTGGTGAACAAGAGTGATTAAGTTTCACATTTTTTTTGGATCAAATTGTTTAGTGAAACATAATTGTTGGTCTAATTAATTTTATGTTGCCAATGTTTAGATTATAGTTGTAAAATTTAAAATGTAAATGTATGAATTAAATATTGAATTGTTAGTTTCTCTAAATTTCCTATATAATTAAGTTTTCGAGTGATTTAATAACTATTCATATAGTAATTTTTAATAAATATGCCGTGAAGAGTTATAAACGATTCATATATTTTGTATACAATAAAGTTTATGAATTAAGAAAATTTTATTAGATTCTACATTTGAAAAATCCATGCTTTTGTAATTTAATATATCGAAATCTAAATACGAAATGTGAAATGTTTATATGATTTTTTTTGACTTAGTTAAAAATAAAAAATCTTCAATAAAATAATTAATTGAATAACTCATAGTTTAAAATAAAGATATATAATGTAATACTAAAATAATAAAAATAGAATTAAATTTTAAAAATAAATGCAAATACTTTTTTTTTGGTCAAATACTTAATTTTATAAATTCTCCTATATATGTACGTAGTAGGTAGCAACATTCAAACAAAATCTAAACTAAAAAAGAAGAAGAAGAAATAATAGTTTATTGTTCAACAGAAGGAAAATAATAATATTATTGTAAATATAATTAATTAGGAGTGGAAGTTGTTAACAACTAATTAATGAACTAATTAAGCGGAACAATATTTTTAAATTTTTAACAACTGATTAAGTTTTGCTGTTTAAATCTCTTTTTATTTAATTCAAAAAGAAGAAAAAAAAACAATTTCTAAGCCAACCGGTCAAAAGCTTTATCATCATCTTTATCTATCTGAATCATTCATTATTATCAAACAATAAAACCCAATAAATTATAAACAAAAAGATTATCACAAACCAACAAAAAAGAAAAAGAAAAATTCTTTATTTTATGGTAAATTAGAAAAAATGTTACTTATTTGTTTCATTATATTAGATGTTTTTTTTAAAAATTATTTTATTTGAGTTTTTTTTTTCAAGTTTATAGATATAAAGAAATAAATTTATTGAGCTTTTTGTAGTAATTGATAAATTGCTGTATTTTGTTTCATTAGTTGAATTGGTTAAGTTAATTATCAATAGACTATATTTTCAGGATAGAATTAAATATATTATACTATAATATATATATATATATATATATTTTTTAATATTATACTTTTATCTAAAACATCTAACAATTTGAAACTAAGTATACCGGTTTTATTTTAGTATTTTAATCCTTCCTATGCAAGGATATATTAATTGTTAAATTTTTTAAAATTATTATTTAGAAATGAAATAATTCAAATAAAATACATATTCACTAAGCTTTAAACATATATAATGTTTAATAAGAGAAAAAATTTAATAAGAATTAAGAACAAAACTAACCATAAAATAATATCTATTTGTATGCATAAAATTTTGATTTTGATGGATTTTAAGATGATAAATTTAAATAGTTTTAGGATAAATTTTTTTTTTTCAATAATTAGTTTTAGCAAGAAAAAATTATGGAATTATGGAAAAATTTTTATTTAAATTTTTTATTTATTTTAAATTAATATGATAATTTTGAAAAATTATAAGTTTAACAGTAACAATAATATTACTTTCGTGAAAATTAAAATTTTTTAATAAAAAAGATTAAATATTAAATGTAAATAAATATGAATTTTTTGTATGAAAATATTAAAATAATAATATAAAAATTTGTAAAATTGACAAGTATATAAAATTTATAAAGGATAATGCAGCATTTTTTTTAAAATTGATTGATAATTTAATATAACTAGATATTGAATAAATATGCATTACAGAGACAATAAATGTAAAACACAACCACAACGGACATAATTTACTACACACTCAGTGCCGCCCCTCAAAGAAGCCAATGAAACCGCCGCCCATCAAAACAAGTCAACGAAGCATGTGTTTTGGAAAAGGAGCCAGTTTTTTTTTTTTACAATAAATTATTCTTCTGCTTCATTAAGATATTTTCTTTTAATGCTTCTTCCATGAAAAAATGGTTCCTGTTTTAGTATAGAAGTTTAGCATAAAATAGAGTTTTAAAAAACAATTATTATTAGTAACAAAAGTTTAAATAGTTATTAAAGAATAACAATAAGGATATAAAATAATCATTAAAGAATAACAAAAAGTAATAATGCGACTAATGAAAATAATGTTTTTATGGATAACAACAAAACTATTATTATTATTATACCAATAAAAATATTAAATAGTAACATTAAATATATTTTTTGAATGTACAAACAGTTATCTTAAAATTCTATATTTTAAAACAAAAAAATTCCCTAAACTTCTTACAAAATGAAACAGAGATTAACTATAGTCTTATTAATAAAAAATATTTTAGAAATTTGGCAAAAGACATATTGGAACTAAGTGTTATCTCGTAAATAGTAACACATTTTTATAATGATATATAAAAATTAAAGGAGAAAAAATTTATTCGAATATTAAGGAGTGAAATCATGTGCTGGTACCAGTAGAGCTGTCAATTTTGCCCGTGGCCCGCGGGCATGGCCCAATAAGTTCTTTGGCGGGGCGGGTATGGACTCACCATAGAATGTCCATTAATTTGCGGGTCTTGCGGGCGTGTCCAAGCGGTTGGCGGATTTTGCGGTCTAAGCCATGGCGGGCAAGCGGGCTATCGGGTAGTCCGCAAACTATAAATGTTATGTGTATCGTAATGGGTTTTTAGCAAACCTTCAATATGATGTAAAGACTTTAAAAATCCTGTAAATTTTTTTTATCTTATTTGTGTTACATGGAAACCGTAACCCGCTACAAAGAGAGCATTCATCAATCGTCAGAACCAGAAATTGTTTTCATCACGTTGAGGAAATTGTGTCCAGCTTGTTTTTTGAGATATTTTACAGTTCCCAACACATGTTAAGAACTGAATATAACTGCAGAGAAAGAGAAATACAAAAAGATTAAACCTTTTATCCAAAAGACAGAAGCAATAAGAGAGTAGTTATTGTTTGCACACATGTATTGTAAGAAAATTGTGAATGTTTATCCAACATTATCTTAACTATATGAGAAAGCCAAGAATATCTCAAGAGTAGTGTGATTGGCAGAAACATATATAGTCTTATTGTACAAAATGCTCAAATTAATAACATTCTTGTCATATTAATCACAAAGTAAATGCAATGTTGCTGCTTACTCATGTAGACAAGCTTTTAAGATAGCTTGAAAATTCTGAGGACAAGAAGAGAAACATTTAAAACTCTGGAGAAGCTTTTGATAATAGTAAACACACTAGTAAAATCTGATTGGTTGGATTTGGGACAAAATTGATTAGACATAAGCTAGTTTCATTGTGACGAAAAATGCAGTATCTTGTAAAATCAAGGCAGAATTTTAAACTCAAGTTCAACAATCTCCTTCCTCAAATCTTTAAAAGACTACAAAAAAATACAGAGTAAAAAAAAACAATTCAACAACTACTTCAGCTGATTTCAACTCAGCAACTACTTCCTCAAGACTCAAAAACATTCAATAGATTTCAGAATTTCAGGTACAGACAAATACTTCTAGAGATTAGCACATGCAAGAAATTAAATCTTGAAATTATAATTCAATCAAGAGATTGGAATCGATTTCAGCTTTGAAATAGATGAAGGAGAAGAAGAGATTACCATTAACTAAGACCGATTACAAAGAATCGAACGAATAAAGAGAATCCGCGGGCCTAACCCGTATNCGGGCGTTGACAGCAGCGGGCTCCGGCGGATATGCCCAGGCGGTTGCGGGCTCGCCCGTCTGACAGCTCTAGGTACCAGGATATAATAAAGATAGAGATGGGTGAAGTAAATAAAGCATTTATGAAGAGTGCACAATTATGCAACACCATTAGCCCATTTATACACTCATACCATTGCTCAATCTTGTGTTTATACAAACTCAGATACAATACTACTCACTAGGTGCTATGTGTGATCCCATTAGAGATGATGACTCAAGCAAAAGTCATGTCTTGCAAAAGAAAAAAAGACCTTATGTTTATAGATATTGGTCATTGGCTGATATTATAAGAGCTTCAACTGTTTTGATAGTGCACTTATCGTGTCTCTTGGCACCGTTTTATTACAAATGGGAAGCTTTAAGGTTTGGTTTGGTTCTCTACGCATTGAATGCACTCAGCATCACGTTTTCATATCATAGGAACTTGGCTCATCGGAGTTTTAAACTCCCTAAATGGCTGGAGTATCCTTGCGCTTATGTTGCTGTCTTTGCTCTTCAGGTTAAATATTAACTAAGTATTTTACACATTTTTGGAGCATGATTAAAAGAAATATGACATTTTCAGGGTGATCCATTGGATTGGGTGAGTATACATAGGTTCCATCACCAGTTCACTGATTCAGACCGTGACCCACATAGTCCTAACGAAGGATTTTGGTTCAGTCATGTCTGGTGGATATGTGATACTGATTATATCAAATATAAGGTAATTATATAAAGGATCTGTCCAACTAGACGATTATTTTTTCAAAGTAACGATTAAAAAAGTATTTCGATATTTAATATATATTTTTAAATCTATAAAACAAAATTTTAAATGATAAGAAAATTAATATTTTAGAAAAACATATAAAATTTTTAAGAATTTGAATTTAAAATACATTATTTTACTACCTATGTTGTTGTTGTAATATTATTACTCATGTAAAATAGTGTGGAGGACGTAACAACGTAATGGACTTGAAGAAGCAATGGTTCTATTGGTTTCTACGTAAGACCATTGGTTTCCACGTCTTAATGTTTTGGACCTTGCTCTACCTTTACGGTGGTTTACCTTACCTTACATGCGGCGGTGTAAGTCTTTGTATATATATATCATAAAGTTTGTATATAAATGAAAATATTGATATATATATTATGGCAGGGTGTTGGAGGTGTTATCGGGTACCACGTAACATGGCTTGTAAACTCGGCGTGTCACATTTGTGGATCAAGGTCGTGGAAGACTAAAGACACATCTCGTAACGTTTGGTAATAATATAATTTCTTGTTTTAGTCTTAAGAAACTAGATCTTGAGAATTTTGTGAATGTATGTATTGAAGGTGGCTAAGTTTATTTACAATGGGAGAGAGTTGGCATAACAATCACCATGCGTTTGAGTCATCGGCAAGACAAGGATTAGAGTGGTGGCAAATAGATATAACTTGGTATCTCATTAGACTACTTGAGGTTCTTGGATTAGCTACTGATGTTAAATTGCCTTCCGAGTTTCAGAAGCAGAAGATGGCCCTCGCTCGTTGATCGATGTTTATTGTTTGTTTTTTTCAGCTCTAAACTATATGTATAAGAGGTTAAAAGATATTTAAAAAAGAAAATAATGAATTATATATGTTAAACTAATAGAGTATAACAAAAATAAGAGATTATGGATCTTTTCAAGAAAATATTGTTTTTTCTTTGTCTCGAAGTAAGACAATTTTGTATGATAGATCGTTATATCAAATTTTTTTTTTTTAAAGAGCATATCAAAGATCATTTACTATTTTTTTTACATCAGACCTTTTTTTTAAGGCTTAACAATCTCATTACATAATTAACAATATTTCTAAATAAAACAACTATTATTTACACCAAAATTATTAACATATGGAAAACAGAGACACAAATTAAAATATATTGATGTTTTCATTAATAATTTAATAGGTTTAAATTAATAAACGGACACTAATTAGTGTAGTAAAGGTCAACTCAAAATCAATATAATATTTTTCAGCTCAATTTCGTTGATATCTACACATTTTTGATATATCTATTTTGTGATGATAAAGAAGGCTACGAAGCTACTATAATAGAGTTACCTACAACTTAAAAATAATACAATGGAAGTAACAAAACGTACTTAAATCTTCATCTATTGTTAAATAATTCATTATTGGATTTACTACGCATTTAATTATTACCAAAATTCAACCAGAGAAATATCAATAGCGTTGGTCGTTGGGGCTTTCTTAGGTTAAATCTTCATCTACAGACAAACCAGTTAAGTGTTAGGTAGTAAGTAGAGATGAATACATAATCTTCAAACATGGATCTATATTAAAACAAGAGGCGGTAACAGAAAAACTTGTTGGAATGCTGGAAAAAAACATGTGCTACTGCCAAGATATTAAAGATATATAAAATTGGAAAATGTAGACGTAGCATTTAAAGTTATGTGATCAATTGCATTTAATATCGTGGACCTCGATGCAACAACACTACTCCATATATAATTAACGAGAGTAATTCATATCATTAGCTTATGTTCATATACTTACAACTCAAACAAATATAATATTTCTTATTGTTGCTATGTGTGATCTCACTAGAGTCGATGGTTCAAGCAAAAGCCGTACGTTGAGTAAGGAAAAAAGACCTTATGTTTATAGATATTGGTCATGGGCTGATATTACAAGAGCGTTGACCGTTTTGGTTGTGCACTTACTATGTCTCTTGGCACCTTTTAACTACAAATGGGAAGCTTTACGGTTTGGGTTGGTTCTCTACTTATGTAACTTAATCAGCATCACATTCTCATACCATAGGAACTTGTCTCATCGAAGCTTTAAGCTTCCGAAATGGCTTGAGTATCCTTTTGCTTACTCTGCTGTTTTGGCTCTTCAGGTTAAACCGAATCTAACTACTTATTACAAAATATCAAATGTTTTGTCTCTATTTTAGGTATGGTTATAACTTTTTTTTTGTTCAGGGTGATCCATTGGATTGGGTGAGCATACATAGGTTCCATCACCAGTTCACTGATTCAGACCGTGACCCACATAGTCCTATTGAAGGATTTTGGTTTAGTCATATCTTTTGGATATGGGACACTCATTATATCAAATATAAGGTATGTCTCAATCTCATTGTCTTCATTTATAACACATGATATGTTACATTGTCGTGACAATACAAAATAATGTATAAATAGTGTGGAGGACGTAACAATGTAATGGACTTGAAGAAACAATGGTTCTATAGGTTTCTACGTAAGACCATTGGTTTACATGTCTTAATGTTTTGGACTGTTCTCTATCTCTACGGTGGTTTACCTTACCTTACTTGCGGCGGGGTAATTAATTAAATCTTTATATTTATAAAAATATTTTTATATATACATAATATAATTTGTATGTAATAGATATGTTTTATAACAGGGCGTTGGAGGTGTGATCGGGTACCACGTAACATGGCTCGTAAACTCAGCTTGTCACATTTGTGGTTCGAGGTCGTGGAAGACAAAAGACACATCACGTAACGTTTGGTAATAATATAATTCTATACTCGATATGTGAATATTTAAATAAATTAGTTTTAATAATGATAATTGACGATTTGGTGAATATAATTAATATTAACGAAGGTGGTTAAGCTTATTTACGATGGGAGAGAGTTGGCACAACAACCATCATGCATTTGAGTCATCAGCAAGACAAGGATTAGAGTGGTGGCAAATAGATATAACTTGGTACCTCATTAGACTACTTGAGGTTCTTGGTTTAGCCACTGATGTTAAATTGCCATCAGAGTTCCAGAAACAGAAGTTGGCTCTCGGATGAGAAATTAATCAGATATATTTATATAACAAATATATAAGTGAGAAATTAAGATTATATTGTATGATTTAGCTTCGAGGTTAATTATGGTTACGTTGTTTTCCAAAATATATGAGTGTTTTTATATTATATTAATGTCTAGTTATTTTCCCCTTGATCGATCGTCTTATAACGTACAGTATATGTCATAAATGATCAAAAAACCTTATTAATTATTAAATATGTTCAGCTTGATAGTAACATATGTGTACGTAGCTGTCGTAGTTAGCTTTTATGGATAAATCTCTTTATAGAACTCCTATATGTAGTAGGATTCTTAACATAATAAAGAGACTCTTCATTTACTGCGCACATCTTATCACATCTTATGTCTTCAGGGTATTTGTTAGATTGGTACAAGTGACCACTTCATTAAATACCAAATTATTTACCAAGTTAGATTGACATTTCTATTTTTTTTTAACTTTAGAAGGTATATTAAGTACATAACTTTTTTTAATCTATGGGTAAATTATATATGTATATGTTGGTAAATGTGTACTTCAATAAAGATGGACAGCAAACGAATATCCAAACTTTTAAAGATATGGTATTTGTGTAATCTTAATGAAAATTTAATATGGATATTCATATAGAAAATATGAAATGTTAGTAAACCCTATTAAAATTAAAATAAAAATTCAGTACTAACATAAGCTGTAATATTCCAATTGTCGTCAATTTGCATAATGGGATCCACATATATAATAGTAAAAACATGTCTCAACAGGAAAAAAATTGAAGTATAAACAATAATTGGATCGGCTAATATGGACATGATCCGTTAGTTTCGGTCGCTGAGCACTGAGTGTCATCTGTCCATGCTTTGCTCCCAAGTTTTACATTTAGTTGATTGCAAAAGTCAACTCTGCTCTTTGATCATTAATTGACATTTACAATCAATAAATGTCAACGATATTTTTATTTCCTTAAGATAAAGCTAAAATAAAAAACACTCAACAATCACTTTTTCTTCTAATTAATTATTTTTTTTTCTCAAAAATCACAAGGATATCAAGACAAAACCAACAATGGTTGCCCATATAAAGCAACCTCTTCCCATCTCATCTCTACATGCTTTACAAATAAAAGGTCGGTGCGAAAATAATACCTTATTTCTTACCACTGTCCCCAAACTATATTAAATGCTTTTAATGTATAATACTAACAATTTTAAATCAAGAAAAGAGGTTCATAAACTTCAAGAGCAAGGAACACTATATATATCGCACATGCCAATGCCATCCATTGATCTAATTACTAAAATTCAAGATTTTATCAGACTACGAACATTCTAAAATCATATTCAACAAAAAGTTCACGATGACGGTAAGAAATTTTCTTTTTTGTTTTCTTGTAAGATGATTATGATTATTCTATATTTGGTTCATATATGGTCTGCATGTATAGATACTGCTTTAGTTTTATTTGTACATGAATTTAACATATTGGCGATCCATCTTTAGACTATTGAGATGAGAGTTCATATGGATTGTGTGGGATGCGAGACCAGAGTTAAAACTGCTCTTCAAAAGATGAGAGGTGAATTATTAACTAACTCTTTCATCTCTACCAAATTGCTTTCATAAACTAGATACCATATCTGATGATCAATGAAAAACAGGGGTAGATGAGGTAGAAATCGACATGGTGCAGCAGAAAGTTACAGTGACTGGCTACGCCGATCAGAAGAAGGTTCTGAAGAAAGTGAGAAAAACAGGTCGTAGAGCTGAGCTATGGCAACTTCCTTACAACCCTGATCACAGCAACGGCGGCTACTTCTACAACCCTCACGGCTGCAATGGCCCAGTCAATCACGCAGCACCAGTCCCGGCTTCATCTTACAACTATTACAAGCATGGTTATGATAACAATGACTATTCATCTTACCGGCACCACCCTGTTCATGCCTCTATCTTCAGCCACCAGACTGGTTCTAAGTTTAGTGATGAGAATCCTAATGCTTGTTCTATTATGTGATTTTTTCTTATTGTTATTCCACTTTTTCTTACTATTACTATATATGTGCCTTGAGTATGTAATCATCATAAGTACCTTATATAATCATATAATTCGCCAGTATACTGCTTCTTTTTATCTATTAATATTTCAATGGATATAAAATTTCACCAATTCAATCTATGAGGAAAGCTAAATGTGAGATTTAAGGAATAGTAGTATTAGTAAACCTTGAAGGGAAATTGTGGTCAGAGAGTGGTTTAGTTGCTGCAGCTTCTTCATTCAGAGTAGTGATGCTCTTCAGGTTCCTCTTCCTAGTTTTGGTTCTCATCTTTTTAGGTAGAGGAGATGGGAGTGAGTTCATTATGGTGTCATTCTCATTAGTATCACTAGATTTATTCATAATAGCTGTCTTTCTCTTGTATGGTCTTCTCTGTTTTGGTTTGGGCGCTGATCGAGTAACTTGATCCGAATTGATGATCTGGAGTGAGGTGATACAACATTCCTGCCATTTCAGAGCTTCGATGTCGGTTATCACTTCGTCGAGAGTTAGCGAAGACGAAGATAACGTGACTCCAGTTTGTTTCAGAGTTGAACGAAAGGGATCTATCAGATCCACTGCGTTCACGGCTTCGCCTACAATTTTCTGGTAACATCCCGATCGAAAAAAAACAATATGAGAATCGCAGAGAAATTGCAGATGAAATCGGATTTCAAGGCTTCAAACAAATAATTTAAAGAGATGATCGTCATCGGAGGTTACTTTATGCGCTTTGTGGAGCTTTCTGAAACCATGCATATGAAGAATCTACATAGAAATTTAAGAAAAAAGCATGAGTCGAAGATTAGAGAGAAACAGAGGAGAAGAATCAGGGACATATTATATCACAAGGAGAATCAATTGAAAAAAACCTGATTAAGGTAAGGGATAGTGAAGTCGACGGACTTGGCAGATGTGAAGAACTCAACGTATTCTTCCAGAGTCATCTTCTTCTCTACTCCGTAGTTCCTCATTCTTCTTCTTCGTCTCTCGCAGTAGCAACAGCTGCAGTTAGTGTGGGCTGCTTGTAAAGTTAAAAATCATCCAACTATAAAAGAGTTTGTTATATCCGTTAAAAGACAGAAATACCCCTTACTGTTCTTCAATTTTTCGAATTCCAGTGATTAAGTTATAAAAGCGGGCAACGCTTTGTTGTGAACTTTCTCGAAAGTTGATATTACATAGTCATTTTATTATTAAGAGCATTAAATATGAAAAAAAAATCTTGGAATAATGTTAAAGATTATGACTAATTTTGAACTATTTCATATGAGAAGACATGTACTTTTAGAGCTCCATGAAATTAAGCTTGACACTCATTCATCGACTATAACACCATTCATTTGAGTGGCCTTTCAAGACTTGAATTCTCACTCTCCATTGAGATTATGTGAGTGAGTCTATCGTAAACCTGTCATGATGAATTGCAACAAAAACCATCCATTAAAACTAAACTAACCATAAAATCTTAAGCGCCTCCAGAAGCATAGCTATGGAGGCATAAACAAAGAAGATACATACCGCAGAAAGTTGCTCCTTGTCACCCTCCTTGTTGCTGCCTTCATCCACTTCCATTTCACATGAAGGATCATACCTAAAGATATAAAGAACAAAACCCAGTTTTTGAAAGAATCTGACAGGAGTGTTTTAGTTGTTTCCTTACCAGTCTCGTGGAATGCCAGCTACCTCCCGAGCTGAATGGTTAAAAGGGCCTCTTAACTCAACACCATACTCTTTGATCAGATCTGCACATCACATATTGTTGTAAAGATATTTATAAAACAAGCGAGGAGATGATGAGATAAAAGCATGGAGAAGAAGAGTTGTTGTATGCCTTTAAATGTAGGGGAAGGAGCACGGTTCATCTTTTGACAAACAGAGAGAAACCAGTCTACACCAACAGCTACATGTGCAACTTCTTCCTCAGCAATCTTAGACACGATTTTTGAAGTCCTATGATCTCCAAATCCTATCAGCTTTTTAACTAACCTAGGTCCAGCATCAAGTCCTCTAGCTTCCTGTACAACTAAACTGGTAGTGAATTAAGGTTATGAAGCTATTGCTCAAGCTAAAACTAATTGGTGTCTCTGGTAAAGAAGCTAAAACATGAAATCTCATAAGCACACCTCAAAACAATCGAAAAGATCCAAGATTTTCTGGTAGTTACAGAACATAATATCTTTAGAGAAAACATCAATATATGTATATGAGGGGCATTACCTGAACAAGAGGGATAGCAGCCAAGCGAGCAGCGACATTGTTGGATGTTTTTTGGCATTCCCTCATCAGCAAATTATTAGCAGGTATATCTCCATACCTTGAAGAAGAAGAAGACATACGAATTGATTCTTTATAATAATAACAATAAAAAAGAATGAAACTTTAAAAATCTGACAGACTTGAAACCAAGCTCAGCAAGTCTTTGAGAACACCACAAGAAATGGCGACTCTCATCATCAGCAACATGAGCAAAGTCATCAAAGAAGTTGTAACCTAAAACATCAAAGAAAGGGGAGAAGCGAGAAACAGTGTCCCAAGCTAAATCAATAGCATTGAGCTCGATATGAGCTAGATTATGAAGCATATAAGCATTGAGAGGAAGGTTTGAGTTTTTAGGATTTGGAACTTCATTGGTTGAAACCTGCATATATACATAAACAAATTCGCTGATTAATTGATTTAAAGCAATCAAAGTGAGCAAATGGAGAGAAACACAGACGAGAAGTGGTTTGGGAGGACGAGCTGGAGAAGAAGGGAGATTAGAGATTGAACCAACTGGTAGATTCTCAAGGCGCCAACGAGAGAAAGCTAAATGAGAGAGATGAGATTTGGAGAGAGGATCAGAGGTAGAGAGTACAAGAGCTCCGAGATCAGCGAGAGAAGACGCTACCGAGACAAGACCGTAGAAGTCGGATGAGATGGAATCGGAAGAAGAAGAAGGAAGAAGAGGACCAGTAGGTCCCCAGAGACGTAGGTCATTGACAGGACTCTTTCTCCAGCTTTCGAGACCAGACCAAAGCTTGTGTTGCTTATTCGTTGAAGAAGAAGACGAAGAGAGAGCAGTGGAAATGGTGAGAGAACGAGGACGAAAACGATGACTTGATAACATTTCTTTCTCTATGCTCCGCGCTTTTCACTACTTCAGCCAACTCTATACGTTCACAGTGCTCTTCACATTATAATTTTAAGTGTTTTGTTTGTGAAGCATCATCCTTACAGTTAAATCGGTTAACTTCAAATTAAATAAATCACTCCAAATTCGATATTCAAAACGAAAGAAGTAATTACTTCAAATTATATCATGTTTACTGTAGATTACTGATTTTTTATTTTTATTTTATAGGTAACAAGTAACAATCCAATGGCCTCGTAACGATCATATGGAGAATCAGAGAAAAAAAATGAAGAAAGGGCAGATTATAAAAGCTAACAAACTTACAATACTACTACGAGTCTCCAAGAATCCATAATCTTTGATCCAAAAGCTCCCTAACTAAAACATTGTGAACCAAACTGAATCCCTAAAAGAAGACCATAGAGAGTGAAGGAGGCATTGATATACAAACTGATCAAACCAAACCCTACCGGTTACATCTAAAGTAGTAGCCGACACAGATTCCTACCAAGTCAAAAACAAATCTTAAGAATATATTTCTTCTTCTTTTTTTTTACTCTACCAGTCATATGAAATATGTTACACAAATCTTTTCGTTCCACGAAAGATTAAACCAACCACAGCCACTCTGTAAATTTCCTCTACCTCAAGCCTGTACCTCCCAAATGCTCTCTTCTACTCTAACCATCATCGCCCTGTTTCACCATAAACAATCATACTTTCAGTTACATAATCAGTCAGAGTTAGCCCACCCATAAGGAACCTTATCATCAGGATACAAAACAAACTACCACCAACATATACCCAATGAGAACACAAAGGATGATAGAGATGAATCTTTGGATGACCTTACATATTTGTCAACACCAAATCCCCTCTTGTACACTAGTCTCTAGTTCTGATCTGATCCAGATGACGAAGAGCTATCGCTGTCTGAATCTGCACAGATAGATTTATTAACAAAAGCTCACAAAAGAGATATATCCGATAATATGTAAAATAACTCAGAGAGAAGCATGTACCACTAGAAGAGCTGGAACTGGAAGAGCTGCTAGAACTACTTGATCTGCTTGTCTCGTTTTGTTTCTCCACTTGAGAAGGTAATGGTGTGGGAAGTGTCTTTTTAGCTGCAGTAAGACATTACTATCTGTAAGTTGTTCACATCAAACACAGTGAAGTAATTCATCAAAGGGCACTGTTCTAGTTACTTACCTGTGTTGCCACCCTCCCTAGAAAACTCATGTGTCACTGGTGCTGGAGCCTGCAATTAAGGAAAATAAAAAACAAACAAAGATGAGCATTCACAATTAAAGTAAAGTAGTAGAATTATCAGGAGAGGTACAACTACCATCTGTTGTCGGCTATTCCTCTCGGCTTCTGCTCTAGCTTGAATAGCTAGCTCAGCTTTTCTCTTTTTCTTGCTCAAGCCTTTTTTGTAGTTGGTTACAAATCTGTCCAACTCCCACAAGGTCTCTGGATCAACACTATCAATATCTACTTCGATTTCTTCATCCCGTAGATTAACAGCAGTATTCCTTTTGTTAACAATTTGTACAATTGCATCTAGTTTATCTGGTGGTAAATTCTGCAAATGGCCACTAAGCTTTTGCTTCTCCTCATATGTCATATCTCTTTTATTTGGTTCGTTTGCCTTTGGCTTCTTCAGAGCAGGTGTCCTTGCACTGGTCGGTGTTCTTCCAGGTGTTGTAGTCGGTTGGCGACTACTCCAGTCTGCTCTATCAATAGTATTCCTCACATTAATAGGTGGTGGCGGCATAGTAGGACCCAGTCTAGACCTCATTGTAGGAGTTGCAAGATTCATCTCATAACCAGCGACAAATCTCATTTGACGATTATAATCTGATTCTATGACAGCCCATCTTTCCTCAAAGATCTGTAATAGCGTTTCCGCCATTACATGGACATCTTGTCCTGCTGGGTTGTATGTCATGGCATTGTGGAAAGTAAGTCTAACATCATCTGCAAATTCTCTAGGTGACTTGTACAAATTCTTCGTTAACGCTGACTTGATAGTTCCCAAATCCATAGGGTGCTCAATAATGGTGAAGTAATCATGCAAACCTAGACCATTCACGTCTACTGGAGCATTGAACACCCAACCATGCTTATGCTTCATCAGCCTTTCAAGTAGAGCACTACAATTCTTGAAAACTTTAGAACCTGCACCAAAACCATGTCCAACGTCCCCTCCTTGCTTCTTTGAACTCGATTTTGATTTCTTGTTGCTCTCTGCAGGTGGCAACTTGTCCCCAAGTAAAAACTCAGAAGTTCTATAAAACTGATTTGCCTTAGGTGTTCTTTTCTCTTTCTCCACATGCTCATTGACTCCCTGAGTATTCTCCATCACTGATATACTTAGTTGATTTAAAAGCCTTGGTGCTCTGATGACCTCACGAGGAAGTCCAGCAGAGGCAAATCCTGAGAGAATCCTTCCTCCTCCATTATTAACACCCGTGTTAACCAAAACACGAGAAACATTATATGCACCAATCTCGGCCTCTTTATCCTCTATCTTCTTTACCATACCTCTGATCAAGCTAAGCTGATCTTCAAGCTTCTTCCTGATATCGTCTTTCTGTTGCTTTGATGTGGAGGCTACATTTATCCTAACACGTCCATCTGGGCCCTCCTCCATTGGCATGCTTTCAGCAGGCTCAGAGGTAACCCCTGCAGGCTGTTGGGCATCCATGGCATCTCTTTCCACAGGGTTTTCAGGATGAGTTTCTTTTATTAGATTATCTGCATCTACCACGTGGACATATTCCTCAGAAGACACTTCAATGGGAACCTTATCAACAACAAGAGTATTGACATCTTCCACAGATAAGGTCTGAGAAGGTGCTTCAATAGGATTCTTGTCAACAATCACAGTAGTACCATCTTCTTGGTCAAGGCTTTTAGAATAATCCTTGATAGAATTCTCATCAACAACCACTGTATTGACATCATCTAGAGCTTTGACAGACTTATCGCCTACATCCTCACCCAAAGGACCTGGGAGAGGTTGCAAAACGTTCTTATCCATAACAGCCAAATTGACATCATCCTGAGGTTTGACAATCACTTTCTCCGAATCATCACCAGGCAATTTTTCAGAAGATGCTCCAGTTGAGTTTTTGTCTTCCTGAGAATTAGCCTCAACAGCAACAATAGGATCCACGGAGTCTCGAGCTAGGGTTTCAGGAGGATTTACATGATTGTTTTCTAATTCTCCCTCTGGTTTCTGGGTGGCAGCGGTAAAGAGTGGTGTCAATTTTCTCTGACCTTTTCCTTTTCTCTTATATACTTTAATGATTTGCTTCTCTCTGGCATCATCGATTCCTTCTCCGTTAACAGGCTCTGAAGCCATACATAAACTTCAGAAACCCTAATTTCACGCTATTATAGCTCTCGATTGATGTCTTTACTCACTTCACACGTTTAAAAGTGACGGAAACCCTCGAATCAGACTGTAATTTCTCCTCCACCAAAAACCCCTAATTTCCCGGACGATCTTCGTTCGTTCGATTCTGAGAGTGTGTAAACTTTTGTTGCCCAAGAAATTAGGGTTTCTGATTCACAGCAATCAAGTGGATGCAACAAGTATATGACGACTGTATATAATTAAATCGTTGAATAATCTTGACACGTACGGAGACAATTAGGTTTTTCGAGTCGTTGAGCTTTGAGATCGACAAAAACCTTGAAGAAAGGAGAAACTTGCGTCGATACACGAAACGAGAGGAAGGTGTGCGAAATCAAAATTGATCTAAGGAGGAGAAATTGGAAAGATGCTTACCTTCGAGCTTGGGAGAGAGAAAAGGCGCCGCAAGAGAGAGGAAGAAGAACCAACCAGCGTCTGATTTTGCTCCTTTACCCGACCCGAAGTTTTTTTTAGGGTTGGGCCTAAATAACAAATCAATCTCATAAATATCAGTGAAGGAACTAAAGGAAGTATATATGTAGATACAATATAAAGTAAAAAAAATATTTAATGTTTTAATTTTGGTCTGTTTTTCAATTGATATGTTTTATTTTAAATCTATATAAATTAAAAAAATTTAATGTTAAATATTATGAATAATTAAATTTGTTAAAAATATATTAAAAACACTTATAAAATAAGTTTATTTATTTTATACATTAAATTTAATTATAAATTTGACATTTTATGTTCAAATTCATATTTAATTATATGGTTTTAATATCGAGAATATCATATTATAAAACAAACTCTTTTAGTATCACATTTTTTTATTTGAAGATTAGAGTTTAAAAACATTAAACTCTTACAATCAAAGTGAAAAGTTGTAATTACACTATACATAGAATGTGTCAAATTACATAATTTTATTGCATTCTCATATATATATCAGTGATGTCTCGAGTCAGGACCACCGGGACTGAGCCGCTTCGAGTAGAGAATATTACAAAAACTAACCTCTTCGCCTTGTGTTTTCTCCTTTAATTCTCTTAACCTTTCAAAAAGCTCTCGTCTAATCTTTGGTATACGATTTGAACCAAAAAGACTCTCTTTTGCAACCAAAGGTCGACATTGGCACACCGAAGTCAAATCTAATCCTAGAAGCAAAACCAAACAAACCCATAACTTGAGACTTGTCATATAGTCTTTGAAGTTTCAATGCAGTGATTGATCTCTATTATAAGAAGCTCAACTCTAAGGGTTTATATAGTTAAGGAACTAAGGCTAGTAAGATAAACATTTTATGTTTAGTCATATTAATATAGATTTGTGACGACATTAAATATGTAGTGATTAAGTTGGAATCTAGTCAGATTTAGTATAATCTCTTATACATCTCTAGATTCATTTAACTTGAATCTCAACATGTCACTTATTTATTCTTCTCTGCAATTGCATGCATATGCATTAATCATTATGTGAAAATTTTGATGTTTTCGGGTATAATGGTAAAGGTGTTCGAAATATTTAATACGTATATGTGCTAACTTTGAGTTTCATGAAATACTAGTTTTATTAACGGAAACGTAGTAAGTGACGTAATATACGCATTTTTTTCCTTTGTATTTTTAGTTTTAAATCATCATCATAATAATAATAATATAAAAATGAGAGAACAACCTTATGGTGATATAATTAATGGTTCTAAGGCTTAATACTCAACATTGCTATTTCATGATATTAGTAAATAGTCTCATGTATGATATAGCATATGTGATTCTAGGTCAAAGACCTAAAACTCTTACGTACGGTTTAACAATTAAAAAACAAGAAGTGAAAGTTAATGACATATACGTAAGCACATTAACTTATTAATCTATTCAAACCAGAAGAGAAATCTATGGATTCTATTACAAACAAGAGAAACTTTTGAGTAATATATTAATTAATGATTCAATGTTATAGAACCTAGCTAAATGTACAGTAACTACAAAATCTCTTAGTTTTTTTTGGTTGATGGAGCCAAATGGTTAACCAATTAGAATGGTTGGGAGTTGGCAATGCATGCATTTTAAAACTTTTAATGAATTTAATTGTGTATAACTAACAAACCAAATGAAATTCTGATTTAAATTGAATTAGTTTAACCGGTTAAACCCATACTGGTTAACCTCTATAGAACGATAGTACATCTTTATGTTGCCTAAGAAAGTTATAAAACGCACGTATCAACGCGTTTTAAGATTTTTTTTTTTGCTAAGTGAAAACAGTACATGAGTTTTGTGGTTTATTATGGTTTATGACAGTCCATCAATCAAAACCAGAATTCACGAGCTCGATGCTAAATAAGATTAGACTCAAGTCTCCTGGCACTATGTCCCAGTGATCAAACATAGGCTTGTCAATGTGATGAAGAGCCAAATCCGAGACCGGCGTTTTAACGCAAGAGAACCAAGAACACCACATATATAAATATGGTATCTAAAAATAACCACTTTAAACACACATCAAACAAGAAAACAATGCTAAAAAGGTTTCACACACCTATAGTGAGTGTACATTGTTATTTAACTTAGAGATCAAATCTTCACTAACATTTTGATATCCATGTTAGAAGAAACACAAACACAAACTTCTTATTTTTCATCTTCATCACTCGAAAGCCCGAGTTCTATTTTAACTTGCTTATCTTCTTTCTTGTAGGATCCTGATGTTTCTGAATGTTTTGACTCATCATTATCAACTGTTTTCTTCACTTCTTCTGTTGGTTTCAGACCAGTATCTTTGCTTCCTGATGATTCTTGTTCTACAATGGAGACTTTCTTCTCGTGTTCGGTTTCATCAGGCTTCTTGTAACTAGATAGAACACGTTGGAGCTCATCATTCACATGTAGAGCTTCAAAAAGGACGCCTTCGTCATCTGTTGTGCTTTCTATGATCATTTGAATCAATGGCTGTGATTGCTTGCATTTCTCCATCAAGCTTACCATTAGATCATCCTTTACCATAACATATATATATAAATACTCAAGAGAAAATAATGTTTCATAAGACAGAAAACAATACAGAGATTATTATTACCTCTGTGTGATTCGACTTCTCTTCGGTATTCAACATGCTAGAAAGCAATTCGAGGCTGTTTCTTGTGATCTCAATCTGTTCTTTCTTATCCTTTATTGATAAGTTTCCAAAGTTATAGTCAAGACCTTCATCATCCTCACGAACCTGACCTTGATTAGGAACCGGATAGCTACCAGGTGGAGGCACTGGAACAGGTCGTTGAAGTAGAGACTCCAGAGAACTTTGTCCTGTCATCGTATTCTCTACACCACGAGCGTTTAACCCGTTTTCGCCTTCTAAGCTCTAAGCAGAAAAACAAACAAGGAAAAGTTATACACATATCAAATTAGATTCAGAGTCCAGAGAGATTTACCATATAAGTCTGCTTAAAAACAGGAAGATAAGAAAGATCTTGAGAATGTCCCCAAGCTCTAATAAGCTGAAAAGCTCGCTTTCTGTTCTCAGGATCAGCTTCTCCATTCTTGACTAACAAAACCATCTCATCAAGAACTCTCTCAGAAGCAACTTCAGAGAAAACCTTATCGCAGTTCATAGCACAAGCTTCCAAAAGCTCAAGGCTAAGCCTTTGGCTCACAGAACTCTTACAAGAGATCTTTCTCTTAATGGCTCTAACAATCTCAGTGCCATTAAACTCTTCGTTGTTAATCTGAGCACATATCCTCATGTTCATTCCCCAATTAGGCTCCTCTAAAGTCTCTAAAGTAGCTTCATCAACCATTTTAGATTCCAAGGTCGGAGCTTGAAGCATCTCTTTCACTTTCCCACTTACCATCCTACTCATCTGAGCTCCACCAGTCTTTAGCTTCTCTCCCCATTCCGCTATCTTCAATTTATCCATATTCTTGTGATTCACCTACACATTAAGCCAACAATTTATCTACTTTATGAAGCCCTAAAAAAACCCTAAATTTGATTCCGATTCATTTTCGAGTTACTCTATAGTATCAAACAGTACGCCATCGTAAAATCAAAATCAAGAGATCAACCAATCAATCAAATACTACAAAATCTAATAAACCTTCAGATCAAGGAAGAAAAAAATTACAAATAAAATGGATCTATCAAATGTGTAAATCCTTGAAATTAGAGGAGAAACTGAGAATGAAGATGAAAAAGAAGAGAGAATATGAGATGAAGTTACTTACAGATGATTAAATTTTAATTCTTCTCGAAAAGTTGATGTTTTTATTGAATCTGCAAATCTGTCGGAACGAAAATGTTGAATGTTCAGAAGACAGAGAAGTAGAAAAGAGAAGGATTAATTGTTGAACACGTGGCAGCATGTTGACAAAGCCTTACTAGCTCGAGTTTTCGTCAGGGTTAAGATTACAAATTGATTAGTGCAGTGTTAAAATCGAAAATAAATAACAATTTTGAGGCTAATTTGATATTATCATAAAATATCTATCTATTTTTGTAACTTTTGGAAATTTCGAGATTTTTTAATCAACGAACCCATAAAGGACCAATTCGACATCGGCCGAGAAACCGACGCGGCGAAGAGTGTCATCTCCGGTAAAAGTCGCTACCTTATCGAAGTCAAACATCTCTTTAGTGTTTTAACAATGGCCTCCATCTCGAATTGGGTCCGATACATGGCTCACAAGCTCGAGTACTCCCTCACTCTCAGCCTCAAGGTTCTTATAATACACTCTCTCTGTCTCTCCGTGACTCAGTTTTTTATTAGCTCCTGGACTTTGGCTTACATGATTTAAGGATTTTAATTTCCTTCTCATCTCTTTATAATTTATAAAATTGATTTTAGAAATTATTATATTGCCTAGGTTTCTGAAATTTTTTTCCAGCCAATTATGATTTTGTAATACACCTTATAATAAAATTGCACATTTTGATGTTAAAAACACGAAAAAGGGAAAAATATTTACGTTAAGGGATCCATTAGTTTGGTTGAAATGAGCTTCAACAGTTTCTGGTTCTTCAAAATATTTAAAACAAATTTATATAGTCATATCATAGCTATTTAATCTGTGATATGTGTATCATGTAGTTTCATTTGTGAATAAGATTTCATGATCTTTCTTTCAGCTATGATTTCAATGACCCTGATAAAAAGCCTTCATGATTGTTCTGGTCCTACTAGTTTTGTTCTAGTTCAGATACTTTTTCTTCTGAATCTGTTTTTAAGTTCACTAAGTTGTTTAAAACTGTGTCATTCTATTTGTCAGAAACATACTAGAGAGAAGCTCAGTGAGCGGGAGCTCTTTGGTATAGTCTTGAAGAATCTATTCTATGGAAGGATAACTTACTTACACTCGGGTAAAGGACAAGAAATGTCCCCAACCATGGGAACAAATGAAAACAAACTACTTGTCCGTAAGCTACCAGTTGTTGATACAAGGTATGTTTCTTGCCATCAAGTGGTAGTTCTCTTAGTTCCAGTTACCACTTGGTCTTACATGAAATGTGGCTCTGTAGTTGCATTGCTAGTTATCTAAACTGGATTTGGGATCACGTTTATTAAAAGTCATGAAGTTTAAGATTTTAGAGTATTTTTTTGTTGCTTTTGTTGTTTTGCTTGTGAAGAAACGTAGAGTTGAGTATATGCATGTCTTTTTACTTTGGTCAGATTGAATTGGTCAAATAATTATATTATTAGTTATGTCCTTATGGATTCGTTGTTTCTTTGTTTAGGTATGTTTTTGTTGGAGATGCTGTTGTCTTGAAGGACCCAAATGAAACAAATAAGTATATAGTGAGAAGATTAGCAGCTTTAGAAGGATCTGAAATGGTATCAAGTGATAAGAAAGACAAGCCTTTTGTTCTTGAAAAAGATCAGTGTTGGGTTGTAGCTGAGAACCAAGAGATCAAATCTAAGGTACATAGTTTACTTTTCCTTGTCAGTACTCTAGTAAGTCCCCATAACATACATGAGAGAAAATTGAATCTCTATACTCTTTGGTGAGTTTTAATAGGAAGCTTATGATAGTCGAACATTTGGTCCGATTTCAATGGCTGATATAGTAGGAAGAGCTATATATTGTCTGAGGACAGCTGTGGATCATGGTCCAGTAAATAACAGGTAACGTTATTATTCTCTTATCAGCTTTATCTTTTGGTTATTCGTCTATTACTGAGAAAAGCAATCCCTGGAAATGTTGTTTATTATCTCAGTGAATTTGCCATGGAAGAAGATTCTCCTATCCTGGCTGTAGAACTTGACGTGGATGAAATGGCCAAAGATCACCACAAGACGTAATAACAAGGAACACTTGTTGCATCATCTTCACTGTATCTTTGTTTGCGTTCTAAGCTCCAATGTAAATGTCATTGGAGATGTTTGTGGCAAATGTTGGCCGTTGGTTCTCTAAGCTTAACACGAACATTGTTGACACTTGACAGTGTTGAGGAGAAGTCTCAGTCGTCATGAGCTTAAATCCTTCTCTCTATTTCGTTATAGAAACCAAACCACTGTATTAAACCGAGCCGAACAAAGATTAAAATCGGATTTAAATTTAAATTTGGGCTTTGTCCATTCAATTTAATTGGTTCGGTTCATGTTGGAAAGTAGGTTTGGTTTGGGTACTTGGGACAATCTTCACTTGCAATTTCGGTTTATTGGAAATTTTGAATTGGAGAATTCCAAAGCCCATAGTAATGTAATAATAGGCCCAATATCAAGATTTTTGTGTTACCATAACAAAAAGCCTGTAGAGACTGATGATAGAATTAGAAGAGAAGAGTCGAAGGAGAGGAAATGCAAGACGAAGCTTAATCTGTCTCCTTTCGTGGCGATGTCGGGAACTTTTCATTTGACCTCTGACTACGTTGCTGGTAGTTGACTTATCCTCCAACCTTTTATGCTTTGTTCCTTTTTTATGCCCATGTGTCGAAGACTAAGCTAATCCGAATCACTCTATCAACATGTGGTATTTGTTATTGCCCACCAATTGTTCGATGAAATGATTCTTCGAGTGACTTGGACTTAAACCATTTTGTTGGCTGTTACATGCTTCTGTACAGGCCTCTAGGGTTTTATAGAATAACCCTATTGAATATTAAGCTTGTTAAAATTTCTTCAAAATTTTCATTTCTCATCTCAACAATACTACTTACCAATCTGGAGAAACTTTGTTTATCTTCATATTTTTCTGCTATATGCAGGCTTGCTTGATGTTCCATTAATATCTATAATCTATTATATTCTAAACCTAATTTTATGGTTTTGTGCACCTTGAAACCAGTTCCATGAAAGCACTTACTTAATTCAGTTCTCACTCTTTAGCATGGCTCTGATATATCTATGTTTATCTATGTTACTCAAGTTCACTTGCATATAGTGAAGCTATGCATGTATTTCTTCTGCATTGATATGCTCCATTATATTGGTTTCTTAGACATGGCCAAAGAAACAAATTCTGCAACAATTTGTTCTATGTTTCACTCTGCTTACTCTATCTGGTATTTGCTTGGTAACACAGGTTACACATTTTCAGACAGCCGTTGCTTCTCTAATTCTGCTGTTTTAAGAAGAACACTTGCTATATTCCCTTGCTCGTCCTGTTTGGATAACAAACTACACATCGCGAATGGACGTCTGAAATGTGTTCCTAATACTAGTTCTTTTGTGTGCCAAGCAAATTCTGGTGGCTATAGAAAAAATCCTGATTTCTCAAGAGTTAATAAACATGGTTTCCGGGGAAGAAACAGGCATAGTGAAGAGAGAGATGATTTTGATATTGAAAACTCTGAAATGTTGTCTTCAAGAAATGGGCCTTTACTCTCTCTATCAAGTTCCCCTAAATTCCAAGCTACTTCATCCCCTGGACCAAGAGAGAAAGAGATAGTGGAGCTTTTCAGAAAGGTTCAAGCTCAGCTCCGAGCTCGAGCTGCAGCAAAGAAAGAAGAAAAAAAGACAGAAGAAGCTTCTAAAGTACAGGGAAAAGAAAATGAAACTGTTGACTCCCTTCTTAAGCTACTAAGGAAGCACTCGGGAGAGGAAAGCAAGAATAAAGTTAGCAATTTTAGCAGCCAGAGAGAAGATACTTTCAACAAACATGATCGCAGCGGAAAAGTTGTCAATTCTGGGAACAAGGATTACAATGCATCATCCTTTACCAGACCAACATCAAGCTTCAGAAGAAAGTCACCAGTACCAAGATCTAAATCACCGCCTGCTTATTCTAGTGAGGCAACTTTTGATCAGTCATCGAGTTACAGTGTAACCTGGACACAGAAGAAGGATACAGTAGAGTTGCATGATGAACCTGAGCCTGAGCTTGACAATGATCTTCAGTATGAGCATGAACCTGAGTATGAGTCAGAATCTGTGCCTGTGACAGCTATGGTTGAATCAGAGTCAGAGCTGAAGCCAGAGTCATCATTTTACCAAGAGGAGGAGGATGATGATGAGTCTCTCGGTGGTGGTGTTACTTTAGATGTGTTATCAGATGATGATGATGATGAGTCTCTGGATGATGCAGATGAAGATAGTGATGGAGCTGAGGAAGCCGTGAAAATAGAAGAGTTGAGTAAATTGAAGCTGATGGAACTGAGAGACATAGCAAAATCAAGAGGTTTAAAAGGGTTTTCAAAGATGAAGAAAGCTCAACTGGTGGCGTTGCTTGGCAGTAACTCCACCTAAGCTGAAAGTGAAAAAGAGAACATTGCTCGAGTATGGACATGTATCAATTACCGACAATGTTGAAATGAGTTTTTTCCTTTTCTTTTTGAAATACAGTTTGAAATGTTCTGATTCACTAGGTTGAAATGATGAAAAATACTGGTTGAAATGTATAAGTAGCACAAATTTCTCAGAGAGTTTCAAGTGGTAGTTGCATGTTGTTGAAGCTCATGAAGAGGATTGGCTCGTCCTCAAGCTATATATATCAAAGCCCTTTCTTTGGTTTAGAAACTCACTCTAAGCCCGTTTATGATAATATCAAAGCAAAACTCCAAGTCATCGTTATACAACTTTGAGTAACTATATCTTTTATCATTTCTACCTAATGAGCCATCCATCGACACAACTTCTGACCAAAAGCTCTCATCTATAAATGCAAGAACATCTTCTGATGATGTGGCAGAGTCTTTGTTATCATTGGAGATGTTGTTATTGTTTCCCGATGTTGTAACTGCTGAGACCTCATCGGTACTATTACTACAATGTTGGTGTGAAGAGTTTGGTCTCTTTGAAGTTGTAATAGAGACAAAGGTTTTGTTGTTATTTTGATCTTGATTTTGGTGAAGTCTTTTCTTTAAATGAGTGTGCCAAACATTTTTTATATCATTGTCTGTTCGTCCTGGTAATTTTTTTTTTTGTTTTCTTTGTCAAAAATTAATTTGAAAGAGAAATATTTAAAAGAATGATGTGAAAGTGAAAGCAAAGGAAGCCAAATGTGAGAAGCAAATATACGATGGCTAAGTAAGTGTGTCAATAATATAATATTAGAGAAAAGATACAAAAATATTTTGATCTGATAAAAAAATATTTATACATTTAATGTCATTTACTTAATCGTTTTCTCATTTATTATTTTCATATTCCTTGAAGCCCAAATTAAGACTTCTGTTAGGACCTCCAAAAAGGGCCCTCTTAGGCCCACCAAGACTAAAGACTTCTAACTTCATCCATGGTCCAAACTCCAGAGTCAACCATAATTATATACTATGTTTTTTACGAAAACACCCTTCCATACGTGGGACCCAGCTCTTATATTCTTGTTAAACAATCCTCTACCTTGCCTTCAAACAGAAATGGCATGACCCAACAAACGAGAAATTAATACACATTTTGACCAACCAAAAAAACAAGAAATTAAGAAACATTAACAAATTTAGTATTTAATTTTACTCCTAATCATTTTAGTTTCAAAACGAGAAATTAAGAAATGTTTTGAAATAACATTTTCGTCCCCCGATCAACCGACGGTAACAAAATACCTTCCCTAACTCTTCCTTATCTAATATCTTCTAATTACAAGAACTAATCTTAGCTTAGATCATTCGATTTCTAAGATGTGTTAAAGCATCTTATGTTCCATTTGTAAATATATATAATCTTGGTTTACCTGAAAGCAAAATTATCTAAACCTTTGCAGATTTTGAAGCCATCTTGAACCGGTTTAATGGAAGGAGCATGCATGTTTGAAGAAATTGGATGTTTTGATCCAAATGCTCCGGCGGAAATCACGGTGGACAGCAGTTTCACTCCGGCAGAGCAACCACCGGTTGTCACTGTCGCCGGCAGCACCAGCAACAGTAACTGTAGTCTAGAAGATCTCTCTCAGTTTCACCTCAGCCCACAAGACTGTTCTCTAGCTGCCACAGCTACAGCTTGTGTTCATCAGCTTCATATCAATACTACCCTTAACTGTGATCATCAGTTCCATAACTCAATACAACAAACCCTTCAAGATCCATCATATCCACAACAGTTGAACAACTTGGACAATGGATATCAAGAATTTAGCAACTTGGGTCCTAATCATACAACTCCTGACCTACTTAGTCTCTTACAGTTACCTAGATCCTCACTTCCGTCTTTCGCGAACCCTAGCCTTCAAGACATTATCATGACATCTTCCTCTATCGCGGCGGCCTATGACCCACTCTTCCGTTTGAAGTTCCCTTTGCAACCTCCTAATGAGATTTTACTAGGAGTTGATGATCAAAATGAGACAAACCAAGAAGTGAACTTGTTGTATCTTCAAGAACACAACAACTTCAACAATGGTCTTAACCTTAATGGGAGAAGATCAAGAAAGCGAAAAGTTTTCCCAACCGAACGAGAGCGAAGAGTTCACTTCAAAGATCGGTTTGGTGACTTAAAGAATCTAATTCCAAATCCAACCAAGGTTTACTTACTTACTTACTTATATACTAAATTCTTCCTCAAGTAATAAACTTTACAAACTAAACCCTATTTCTTGTGTCTCAAGAATGATAGAGCATCAATCGTAGGGGAAGCCATAGATTACATTAAAGAGTTGTTAAGAACGATCGAGGAGTTTAAGCTCCTAGTAGACAAGAAACGAAGTATAAAACAAAAGAACAAAGAAGGAGATGATCTTGTTCTTGATGAAAACTTCAAGGCTCAAAGTGAAGTAATAGAGCAATATTTGATCAATAAGAAGAACACTTCCTTAAGATGCTCATGGCTTAAGAGGAAATCTAAATATACTGAAGTTGATGTACGTATCATAGACAATGAAGTTACACTAAAGATCATACAAACGAAGAAAATAAATTGTTTATTGTTAGTCTCCAAAGTGATTGATCAGCTTCAGCTTGATCTTTACTATGTAGCTGGTGTAGAGATCGGAGAACACCATAGCTTCTTGTTCAACACCAAGGTTTGTTCTAAGTCGGACCAAGTATATACGTTGTTAGACTAATTAGTTGTGTTTTTTTTTTCAGATTGGTGAGGGATCTAGTGTTTATGCAAGTCTTATAGCAGATAGAGTTATGGAAGTGTTGGAGAAACAATACATGGAAGCTCTTCATGTCGCTGACTATTAAAGGCTCGACTGGTTCTCCCGCTATTAGTCGCAAACGCTGCGGTTGCGGACGGTTGTGGTTATGAATAATTAATAATAACATTTTCGTATTATTGTTCTAAACTGGGGGCTTTTTTATTTGGGCCTGTTTCTATTAAACCTCAATCAATTTGTTAGTCTTAGTTAAGCCTAAGTGAAGTTGGTTATTTTAAAAAAATTTTGCCAAGTGTTTTTATTTGCTTCATTTAAATTTGTTTAATTTTTGTTACAAAGTTTTGTCAAACAAGGTTGACTTTGTTTCAATAATTTATCAAATTATCTTTTACTTTACACTGCATCTATCTTTTGTTTGACTCCTTTTTTCTTGGAAAACTGAAATTTAATAAAAACTTTGATTTGATAATTTAAAATCCTCGGATCAGTTTTTGTATATGTTAAAAAAATAAGCATAAATAAAGATGAAGAAATATATACATATATATAACTTGATAAAAATACACCTCTTCCTAAACTTTTCATATCTGATAAAAATACAAGAAACTATATATTAAAAAAAAACAGAGCTCATTGAAAATTACATAAAACTTATAAGTAGATATAATCAAGAACATGATCTCAAAAGCTCTTCTAAGTATTCAGCACCTAAATCTTCAAAAACTACAGGTGTTGTCGTTTTACTTTCTTGCTCCATAACAACACTCTGTTTTCTACTTCTAGACGACAAAGAAGATGATGAAGAAGAAGAAGACTTCTTCTTTCCTCTAGGTCGGTTTCTCAAAGAGTGTTTTCTTTTCAAAGCTATCACCGGAGACTCTCCACCGTAAAGATTCACATTCTCCATCTTCTGAAGAGACTCCTTAACAACTTCCACCGGAAAATTGAGAACAGCAACGTCACCTTTCAAAGCATAAGCCGCTTGATCATAAGCTAAAGCCGCTTCCTCCGCTGTGTCAAACGTCCCAAGCCACACTCTGATTCCTTTCCTAGTTGAGTCTCTTATCTCAGCGGCGTATTTCCCCCATGGACGCTTCCTAACTCCTCTGTATGATCTCTCCTCCTCTTCCTCCTCAGCCACCACTGTAGCTTCTTCTTCTTCTTTGATGATTGATTGGTCAAATGAGAAGTCATCAGAGTTGTAAAGAGGACTATATAAGAAGAAAGATTCATCAAATGATTGATTTAAGAAACTCTCTTCCCACAAGAATGATTCTTGTGAGCTCCATGAACTTGAAGATGAGTTCTCCGGTGAAAAATCTCCATTTAAGAAACATTCCATTTTCAATTTTTTTTTCTTCTTAACGGTTTTTTCTATTTATGATATGTTTCTTAAGTGGCAATAAGTTTGGTATATATATAGCATATATATAAGAGACAAGAAATGGATTAGATATTTGAAATTTGGGGGCTATTGTATAAAAATAATAATTTAATATATAGTTTATATCATTGGGTCCATTTGATAATAAGGCTGCCTATTAAAAAACTCAATACAGAAATAGCCATCTACGTATAAGATCATTGGTGCTTAATAATAATAATAATAATAATAATGTATAATATAAAGTTATAAATAAATAAAAGAGTACGTAATAAGGATCTATCTTTAAAATGAGAAACACGGAAGTGGGTGAAATGTTCCACGTGGGACAAGACTAGATTTGAGGGAATGACGTACGGCGGCGTATGTCCGACAAAATAGATGACATCATCACTTTTTGACACTTGTTGTTTTTCTACTTGTTTCTTCAGACCAGATCGAATCTCCATCGTTAGTAATTAGTAGATTTTTTTTTTTTTAATGAAAAAATATAAGTAACCATATTTTTTCTTTTTTAGATTATAACTATAGTTTACTGATTTGTGTTAATGATATTTGTGTATCAATATTCAGATTTTAAAACTTTATTTTATATAAAATTATATCAAAATAAAAATTTAATCAAAATACTCAAAAAAATTCATACTGAAAATTTGGATTTTAGACTAATTTATATGTAAAAATATGATATAAATATTTGTCATATACATTACTAGTGTTTGTGGAGTATAGAGCATAAGAGGATAAACATTAAACCAATGCAGTATTATATCTTAAATTTTTAAATCATTTGTATAGCATTGCATAGTAAAAATAGATGCTACCATATCAAGATTTGAAAAGTTTAGATTATAAGATTTTTTAACTAACAATAATGATTAGAAATATGCGGCTATATGGGTCAAAATACGACTAAAATAATAGAATAATAAATGTCTTTTCAATATATTACATGCAAAATTTAACTGTATACTATTTTTAAATAACTTATGTATATTATTAGTATTATGTTTAACATTTTCCTAATATTATATATTTTGTGTCATTATTTTTTCAAAGCAACATAATATATATAGTAGAATATTTCTATCAAAAAATTTTAGGACATATTTGTCGTACATTTTGTATCACCTTGCAATTCGTTAAAAAATTTTGAAATTTCTGGAAATCGAATTTCGGACAGGTGTAGAAACCATTGCTTCAACATCAATCTATTAAGTATAAACAAAATAATATTCATTCCAAGACCTAGAATGATCGAAATCTAATCACATATTTACAGAATGCTAAATATTTTGGTCAAATTTTATTTTGGATGGTACATTTGCTTGAGATATAAAAATTGACTGAAAGATTGTGTAAATTAGTAATCGCTTCACGAAATTGACTAGATGTTTTTTGTGTGAAAATGTTGAATTTTTTCTTACAATTATGAAGAAGTTGAGTTGGCTAGCTTATGTTTCGTCGCCGCCACCTCTATAATTGGAGACTTAATTAGTTCTACTTCAACTGCATTTATGTAAGGTTTAACTTTAATTACGTTCTTTAAAAATAAATTAAGGAAGAAATAAAATAACACAAAATAACATACAATGGCTAATTAATTTTTTCAATGATCAGGTTTATTTTCAGTTGTATATTTTATTAAAGTAAAATTTTGAAAGTTACAACTATTTTTTTCTATGTTTCCACAAAACAATCAGTAACGGCTATAATAATCTCAGTTATTTTTTTTTTTTTTTTGTTCTCATATTAGATCATTAGTATTAATGATTTTTAGGAATGCGAGAACAACTTCTACTTACGATAATTCCACGACACAAATACTTTTCGACATGCGGTTCTGAATATACGACATCCCCATGATGGATAAGCTCTCCCCACAACATTCGGATCTACGACGGACGGTTATGCAGATACGACATCCCTTCTGATGGACAAGTTCTCTCCGCAACACGAGACCACGACGGACGTTGCTATCTGCGGACACCGAAACCTCTGGAAAGTCTTTACATCCTTTAATCTGTAATAACTGCGTTCTCTGGATTTCGAACTCCAGACCTGGTGTAGAAACCTTTAAACCCTTAACCACTAGGTCAAAGTTGCTTCCACGTTTTTTTATTTTTTAAATTTTGAAATTTACAACTATTTTGTATTCTTATTTTAAATACAACATTAGCTATAATTTTAAATTTCTAGAAAATATTTTGGTCAGGGTTACATTAACTTGTGAATTTTAAATTTAATTATGATAGTAATATTATATTAATTGCATGATAATTTACATAGAAGAAAGTTCTCACGTTCACTACAAATGATCATACCACAAATAATCAATAGGAAATGAAAGATTAGACAGAAGTAGGGTCGTATGGCTGCAACTTGACACTCCTATAAATTGACAGAACATAACATAAGAAGGTTCGTGTTCGAAACGTACAAAATCATTGGACCATTCGACCACGACCTACTTTGGATTCTTATCAAGTTTCAGCTATAATGTAACATGGAGATCATTAACACGTATTTACACCAACAAAAATAGCTATCTGATTTGAACCTTAGTCAGTGCAACTAATATTAAAAAAAAATAATCTTATTTGACTATTTACTTTTCAAAGTTCTCTTTATAAATATATGTTAATTTACTAAAAATATATTATTATATACGTGAGTTAATATTAAACACAATAATAGAAGAAAGCAAATCATGGTGACCACAAAATTAATTGACAAAAAAATTAAAATTAATTATCAAACCCAAAAATATTAATTTAACTTTAAATATTTTTGGTTTAGCAAATCAGCCACCAGACAGAGGTGGAACACAAGAGTCGATATTAAAGCTACGTGGGACATGTACGAGTGGTCAAAGTCAAAGACATTTAAATCGAACTTTATTTGTAAACCATTTTAAACGGTAAGAACACAGATGGTAATGATTTTGGTTTTTTAACCATATATAATATGCTATTATAATTTATATGTTGGCATAATAATAGTATTAGCTTTACTAAGCACAATATTAAAAAATTCGCTAAGTGGTATCTAGGCGTTCATTAGAGGATTAACGCATAAAAGGATTAGTCGGAGTTTAGGTGGAGGCTAGGCGTTAATAAAATTTTGACATAATTTTAAATATTTTATATTTAAGTGAAAATACTTAAATAAATTATATTAAAATATTTTTATTTCTTAAATTAAATATTTTATGTTTTTATATAAAAATAATTTTGTTTAGAACATAAATAAATAAAACTAAAATGTAAAAAAACTAAAAATATATTAAAAAAAAAATCATAACTCA
>KE156505.1:0-14952 GCA_000411055.1 Leavenworthia alabamica
CTGCCCGATCGGGCTGGCCTGTGCAAATCTGCCAAACAATCGTGTTTTCCGACTCCAAGCTTCCAAATGTGCAAATACCTAAACCTGTACTCCGGAACCTGCATGAAGACTCAAAATAGACCAAAAGACTCTAAAAACAGACATGACTTGTCCGTAAAAACGACTCAAAATATAATATATCAGGCACACTTATTCGACCATTTACAATGATCGTACCATTATTAGACAACTGGTACTCTGTTCGATCATTGTTGGCCACTTCCATTAGGTTCTTGTCTTCTCCTTTGGCGGTTCTTATCCGGCTAAGCAAATCTGCTTGGTTGGTTGCCACTAGTCCCATTGGTTCAATGTCATCAGACATTGCATTTAAATGCAAACTTCCGATCATATTAACCAATTTTTCTTGGTCTTTTCCCATCTTAAGATCAGAACACCTACGACTTAACGCATCAGCGACTTGGTTTGCCTTGCCAGGATGATAGGCAATATCCAAGTCGTAGTCGGCAACCAATTCCATCCACCGCCTTTGCCTCAGATTCAACTCTGGCTGAGTGAATATATATTTTAAGCTCTTGTGGTCTGTAAAGATTTGTACTCTTGCTCCATACAAGTATGAACGCCAGATTTTTAGTGCGAACACTACTGCAGCCATCGCCAGATCATATGTGGGATAATTTCCTTCATGCTTTCTTAGTTGCCGAGATGCATATGCAATCACTCACCCTTTTTGCATCAGAACGCATCCCAATTCCATGAGTGATGCATCTGTTACACCACGTATGGTTCACCATGTTCGGGTAGGGCTAACACTGGTGTGCTGGTAAGCATCACCTTTAGTTCCGTGAAACTCATTTCACATTCCTTCGTCCATTCGAATCGAGTATCCTTACCGGTTAACCGAGTTAATCGCTGTGCCATTTTTGCAAATCCTTTTATAAACTTCCGATAATATCCTGCCAAACCAAGGAAACTCCTTATCTTCGTCGCGTTCCTTGGTCGTGACCATTCCTCAATTGCTCTTATTTTCTCTAGATCAACATATACTCTTTGTTCCGACACTACATGTCCAAGGAACCCAATACTTCTTTGCCAGAAACTACATTTATTAAGTTTGGCAAACAACTTATGTTCCCGGAGCTGTTCTAGCACCACCTTCAAATGACCTTGATGCGAGTCCTGATCTTTTGAATAAACCAGGATATCATCTATGAATATTATCACAAATTCATCCAACCAGTCACGGAAGATGGTATTCATCATCTTCATAAAAGCCGCATGTGCATTGGTTAACCCAAACGGCATGACCACAAATTGATAGTGGCCATATCTCGTTCTGAATGCTGTCTTTTGTATATCTTCCGACTTAATCGGAATCTGATGGTAGCATGAGGCTAAGTCGATCTTGGAGAACCATGTTGCTCCACCCAATTGATCCAATAATTCATCTATCTGAGGCAGTGGGTACTTGTTCTTTATGGTTACCCTATTCAAGCCACGGTAGTCGACACATAGCCGTAGACTACCATCCTTCTTCTTCACAAATAGCACATGTGCACCCCATGGTGAACTGCTTGACCTTATAAATCCTTTTTTCAACAATTCTTCCAATTGTTTCTTTAGCTCAGCCATTTCTGCTAGAGCCATTCGATATGGGGCTTTGGATATAGGCGCCGTTCCGGGTTCTAGGTTGATCACAAAAGGATCAGACCTATCCGGTGGTAATCCATCCAAAGCTTCAAACACATCCCCAAATTCACAAACCACTGGCACATCCACGACCGCAGTATCTGTCCCAACTTCCTTGGTCGTGATCGTGGCCAAGTATGCTTTGCATCCCTTCTCCAGCATCCGTTCGGCTTGGATTGCTGAGATCATTAAACTGTCTGGGGTAGAGCGTATTCTTTGGAATTTCAACTCTCCTTTTTCACATTCAAACCGTATCCGGCCTCAGTGACAATCAAGATGCGCCTTATATTTTCCCAACCAATCCATACCCTAGATCACATCAAACTTTTTAAGTTCAACTATGATCAGGTCGATCGGCATGTTTACACCCTCGACAATTACTGAAGCATCTAGTATTCGTCCTTTGATTTGCATTCTTTGTCCACCAGCCGCTCGTACTGTACTATTTTCTGGGTTTAATTCCTTGATGAATTTCCCCTTTCCTGCCATATCAGAGCTCACAAAACTATGTGTAGCCCCTGAATCAAACAAGGTATGTGTTGCCACATTCCCAATTACCAAGGTCCCTACACATTTCTCAAAAATACTGAGTACCTTAACCCGTAATGCATGATGCTTATGCAATACATTTATTTATCAGAATGGATCAAGCAACTTTCCAGTGATCGCCTGAAAGTTGCCAGCATCGCTATTCTCCCCAGAGAGTTCATAAAACCCGCGGAGCCCCAGCATGTCGCTAGGGAGGTGGTGGAAGCACATCACTTCCGCGGTTACTTCTCTGTCCCGCTTGTCTCTCCGCCTCTAACTTCAAACATTCTCTCTTAAAGTGTCCTATTTTTCCACAGTAGTAACAAGCTCTTGGTTCCTCTTCAACTCCCTTGATTGCCCCTTGGCCCATGCGAGGACAATCTCGGATCACATGATCCTTACTACCACATCGAGTACATGCTCCCGAGGCTTTCCAACATTCACCCGCATGCATTTTCCCACATTTTTTGCACTCAGTGCGTTTTCCCTCGGTTTTTCCAGTTTTCATCTTGTCCCATTTCCTCTTCCTATCCACAGATCGGGTGGTCTGGATAATACTACGAGGCTGAAATTTTTCCTTCTTCAGCTGTTTTTCTTCCTCTATTCCCATTTCAATCATGGAAGCATGTTCCACCAATTCGGATACAGAGTTGAATGTTTGCACCAGACAATGGTTACGAATCTCAACCTTTAATCCCCTTATAAAGCAGCGCACCTGAGCCTGCTCTTCTTCAAGTTCCCTGCCCACATATCGCCTAAGGTGATTGAATTCCTCATCATATTCCCGAACGTTCTTATCTCCTTGTACCAGTTCCAAATAAGCACATTCCAATCTATCCCATGCCTCAGGTGGAAAGAATTTCTTGTTGAATTCCTTCTCAAAATCGGCAAAAGATTGGATCTGATCTCCTTTTCGTTTTTCCACTGTCAACCACTAGTTATGTGCATCTCCCTCGAGGAAATGCACAGCAATATCCTTCCGATAATCATCAGGGCATCGAGTGGAGTTTAAGTTTCTCAGCAACCGACTCCTCCACTCATCTGCCTTAATTGGATATGAACTACCGGTGAAATGCCTTGTTCCGAGTTTGGAAACATGCTCCAACAAGGTAAGGTAATCAGCCCTCTTTCTTGCTGCATTTGTTGGTGGGTTTAATTCCACTATCCCTTCTTCAAAAGCAGTTTGTCTCTCGGTGACTTGCACCACAGGAGCTGGTACAAGTGATTGGGTTAATACAACCAATTGGACCATCATCACTTTCATGGTTTCCCACTGCTCATGCGCAGATGGAACATTACTCGGATTTTCTCCCGGGTCATCACCACCAACAATAGTCGGATTCTCTACCGATGTATTGTTTGCTGCAGAACTCGGATCTAGTTCATGAGTTCTATGCGATGTTTCCGCAGCATCGTCCTGAGCGGTTAATCGTCTATCCGGAGTTTGTAAAACCGGTAGACTACAAGTCTGCCCAGTCACAGGTCGGACTGGGTTTTCAATCCGTTCCTCCACCATTGCTGCAGACAATATTTCATCCTCCATTTCTTTTTCCTTATCTTTCTTATGCTTTTCAGATTTGCTGCTCTTACCCATCTGTAAAACTCAACACCACAGTTTACAGATTAATAAACGTTAGCGAGTAAGGCAGAACAAACATCATAGATCATTATCGCGAGGTCTTCAAAACCGATGAGTGGTGATTTCTTGTTCCCACACTATGTCCTAAGATCAAGCATGCTCTGATACCAACTTGTAAGGACCCAATCCCGGACATCCCAAGTCCGAAATGAATCTCCACATCCCTTAGTGTATTTTAAGTCTGATCTTTAGTGTAATTCTTTTGAGGTTTCGATTCTGAGATTCATTCTTGTAGAAGTTACACTAGATAATAGAGATTTTAAGGAATAGCCGGATATCTTTATTAATTCACAAAGGATTCGTTACAATATGCAAGTTTTCATTCATACTACTACATATTACAACATTCCTAGACTATCCGTGTTTCACCACTCATATCTCGGCCTTGATTTCCTCGCGTCTAGGCTTTTCCCTTAGCCCGATCACCATCCTTTCCTGAAAATCCATAATCATAAGTAACCATAGTTCCTATGTCACGGTCAATCAATATGCATATGCAGAGAGTGAATATATGCATAATCAAACCCATAGTCCATCATCCCTTAATCGGAATGATCAAATATTCAGATATAGAACCGATCATAGTGCATCGGAGCCTTACTTACCTCGATCTCTGAGGGCTTGTTGATAATGTTCTGTGTTTCTGATCGAATCACCGATCTTTGTAACAGACCACGAAGTCTCTCTGATATCCGTTCGTACTCGACAGATATTGGCCGATAACCCTCAGTCTACTCGTGTATTTTCCTTAGAATTACTCTAGATCTCTTTCCGAAATTCTCTGTGTGTTTTTCTGTGTTTTTCTTACTAGTTCTGGCCATCTATATATAGATTTCCCGCGTCCAGGCAGTTATGGCTCGAAAGGTTATCTCCTGGTCGATGGCAACCATTCGGCTGGTCGATGACAACCATTCGGTGATGGGCAACCCTTCATTCCCGNACAAAGAACCTATGGTTTGGCGACGGCGGATCAACTGCCATGGCGCATCGGAGGAACCAACAACCTACTCGGAAAGCCATCTCCTCAGGTCGCCTGGAAATAGCCACCGAAGGACAGGAGACATATCATTTGCGCCCTCTCACGACCTTGGCAAGGTGCCGGTTGCCGGAGAGGCTTCAATCGTCGCTCAATTGTTTTAAGATTCGTCTAATAAATCGCCTGTTTTTGAGAGAAAAAGCTCGTCGGGTCATGCACTGGGATTATTTTCCCGAAATCGTTTTACAAGTAAATATAATCTTAAACTTATAATCAAACAACATATAATGTTTTAAACTTAACACACAAACTATGACTTATACGACTAAACCCACACAGACTTAAGCCCGCGTTTTAAAATCCACTAGCTATAAAAGTTTAATTCTACAACCCACACAATTAGAAACATCGAAACCTATTTCCCTATAACATGAAAGTTCGAATCTCAAACCAACATAACTGATTCTAATCTCTGGTTTAAACAAAACCATTGTTACCGTAACCAATAGAAAAATAGATTAAACTATTAATTAACCCCTAAACCGAGATTACAACCCGATTACTATTCGATTAGAACCCGATTAAAATTCGATTAGAGGTTAATTAATGATTTAATCTATTTTCTATTGGTTACGGTAACAGTGGTTTTGTTTAAACCAGAGATTAAAATCGGTTATGTTGGTTTGAGATTCGAACTTTCATGTTGTAGGGAAATAGATTTCGATTTTCTAATTGTGTGGGTTTTAAAATTAAACTTTTATAACTAGTGGGTTTTAAATGCGGGCTTAAGTCTGTGTATGTTTAGTCGTATAAGCCATAGTTCTTGTGGGAATAGATCGTCGGCCCTAAACTATGACTTAAACATAAAGTATATCATAAACTTCAAACACTTAGTTGAAAACAAAATAAAACAAAACATGTTTCTGAAATCCCAAAACCAAAATCATAAACATAAGCAATATTGTAATTTTTATGCTGCAAACTTTACCTAGCATAGCTTCAAACTTCACAATTTTCTCCTTCGTTATTTTTCTTAAAGAACTCAACATCATCATCTCAACACAATATATCGTAAGCAACATAACATAAGCTTGATATATTCCATTTGAACTTCATTGGTATATTCAAATGAGTATTGAAATGACTATTATATTCAAATGGGTATTGAAATCATGAAATGACATAAGAATTTACCAATATTTTTAAAGCCACGTAGTTCATTCCTTGCACATATCAAAACTGTAACATTTGAAGGAAGGAGTATACTCTTGTATTTGTTCAATGCACAACTTCCTATGCTAAATAAAGATTCAGAAGCAATGTTTGTAATGAGAATGTTTAAAACATCACAAGACAATTCCATAAACCATTTTGTATTATCTTTCCAATATGCCAAGAAATCTAAAATCTTAAATACACCATATCCAAATACTTGTCGAAAGCTGATTTTCCATTAATACTAATAGTTTGAAAGATGAAACAATAAAATGAAAAACACCAAATGGTAGGTCAAATAAGAATCCAACATGTTAGTAAGATATAAAAGAATCCAACATGTTAGTAAGAGAGAACAACTTACATCGTGTCCTTGTATGATTCATCTAATTTGCCTCACTTTATCACCTCTCCTTTTGGTTTGGTTCATGGTGGAGTTGGTACGAGTGAAACGATATATCTTGGCTATTGCTCGAGGATAAATTTACAATTGATTGGTTTCAAGTTAATGGATTTTTTATTATCATATCTTTAGAAAGTTCTAATTATCCATTTTTTTTTAAGTTTTCGATATATATAGCTGTGTCTCTGTCTGTGTGATCATGTAAATAATTTTTTTTATTTTTATACAATAAATATCAATAATTGTACATATATTTGAATATTAGAAGTTTAATCTCAAACACACTACATCTTCTAGACATTACTCAAATCATGTTAATTCATATCTTTTGAAGAAGAGATCTCTCCCTAATCCTAACTCGAACCTACGACCTCCGAGTTACTTATTTCAAATGTATTTATAAAAATTCTGAGTATCCATTTTAGATTTTTATAATTTTGTTGATATATAGTCGTGCATGTCTGTCTAATAACAATTGCACATAGTATATTGACCTTTGTTCGAGTCTTCTTTTCATTATATATGACAAGTTGATATAGGATCATTCAAAAAAAAATTAAACCATTTATGTAAAAATTAATTTTTTGAACTAAATATATATATATATATATATATTCAAGTGACAAGTGCACCATGAACATCATCTGTGGAGGAAACACAATTATATAATCATATAACCATTTCAAACCTCAATTTGATTATTCTTATGGACTAGTTCAACACATAAAATTATCTATAAATTGAGATGTATGTCTCAATAAGTTTCTCACCTCATTCAAGAAACAAAAACTCTTCATCTCCTCAAAGCATTGCTTCAACAATGAAGAGTCTCACATTTCTCGCAGTTCTATCTCTCTTGGCAATTACACTTTCATTAACCAATGCTTCAGACCCAAGCCAACTTCAGGATTTCTGCGTTGCCGTTACCAATCCAGCAAATGCTCGTATGTTTATAAATACTTTTGTTTTCTTTGATTATTATGAGAAAGTATTAAATTCTTAACACTTTATTCTTTTGATTACTATGTTCAGTGTTTGTGAACGGAAGGTTTTGCAAAGACCCAAAGCTCGTGACCGTGGATGACTTCACGTTCCAACAGCTCAAAGAAGGAACACCTAATCCTAAAACTGGGTCTGTCGTGACACCAGTCAATGTCAACCAACTTCCAGGATTAAACACCCTTGGAATCTCACTTGTCCGTATTGATTATGCAGTTAACGGACAAAACCCACCTCACACCCACCCACGTGCCACTGAGATCTTGTACGTTGCTCAAGGAACCCTTTTAGTTGGGTTTGTCACGTCAAACCCAGACAATCGCCAGTTCACTAAAACGCTAAGACCAGGAGATATATTTGTGTTTCCAGAAGGACTTATCCATTTCCAAGCTAATGTTGGCCGTACAAAAGCTGTTGCATTCGCTGGTCTGAGTAGCCAAAACCCTGGTGTCATTACTATTGCCGACACCGTGTTTGGTTCTAACCCACCGATTAACCCAAGTGTTCTTGCAACTGCGTTCCAATTGGACCCTAAGATTGTCGTGGATCTACAGGCTAAGTTTAAGAAAGCATAATAATATTATGCTTTCATTTGTTTTATTTTATTTTATTTGCTTCCGCATGAATAAAGATATTGTATTATGTGTTATAGTATCATGACATGATATGTCTGTCGATGCTTTTACCCATGATCCAATTCTAAATAAATTCTGTATGATTTTATGTTTTTTTCTCATTTTGGAAATTTACCGAAAAATACATGTTTCTTTCACAAGCAAATTATTTAAGTCCATCAAATTATAACTTTTAATGAATTTACGACGACCATATTAAACGATGTAATTAAACGATGAGACCTGATCACACTTTTCACAAAAATATGGACCAAACATTTGGTCAGCATAATATTATCAATGTCTAATTAAAATATTTGAATCTCTGAAAATGCTAATCTAACTAAGAGACTACTCAGACAAAGCAAAGCAGACGAAACAATGAATGATGAAAAAACCATAATCATATTAACAATAAAAGAGTTAAAGAATTTTTTAGGAGATTAGGTCTGAAACTTGTGAAATGTAAGCATGACCTAAAGTGTGGTTTAAAACATCTATTATAAATTAAAAAAAAAGCTTGTTTGAATACTAAGAGAATTAGGAAATCTAGAATAAATCTGGTATGTTTCCATTTTTCTTGGATTGGCTAGCTGAAGTAGGGATCGATAGATCCTGTGTGGGTCGATTTATCCGATTACGTTTTCTGATCGTTTGGTTAATGGATGGCGTGGTTGATCAGATTCAATCCAAAAAATATCCAAAATTTTTTACTCATGATAAACTCAAGCTTTTTCTCCTCGATATTTATTATATCATCAATTTTAGAGAAATATGATATAAATCTATAATGAATACTTGGCACGTAACACATTATCGTTATAATGAACAAGCTACTCTCGTAACACATATTACCACAATAAACGATCTTGCAATATTTCGAAATTTTTTGAAATTTTTATGCAAATTCTGGGATTTGAACTCCAAACCTGCTATAGAAGCTATAGACTTTGAACTAATATATCAAAACTGCTTCCAATCAACCCAAACTTAGTTTCAAATTATTTGAGTACTTATTCGGATTTTGGATCAGATTCGGATTTTAACTAAAATCCGCATGTACACATAGTTGCACTTCAATAAAATAAAAGCATGGATATAAATTCGGATTGAGTAGAGTTTTATAAATCTGCTTTGGTTTTTAGTGTTTGGCTATATATTTTTGCCCATGGCTAGATATGAGGTTCATAAACGCCACTTCTTTCCTTTTGCCTTAATTCCTTCCCTTATGTATAAAACTCCATCAAAATGTGATTTTACCTGAAATAAACTCCTAAAGCAAAGAAAATACTCTAAACATCATATGATTAGAATAAATCAAATCATACATCAAATGTATTCGAAATAAAAGAAAAACACTAAAATGAATGATTGTTAATATTTTAGATAATTTAAATATTTTTTAATCGATATTTTTGAAAATAAAATTTGTGAAATAGTTGAAATAATTGTTTTGCTAATTGTACTTTTAATTATTTTTACTAGCTTGGAAGACATCTTTATAAATTATTCACAAGACTCTCTCCTTTCATTGGACAAGGATTTTAACAATGTAATTTGACCAACTCTTTAGTAAGACAAATCCATTGTAAAATTGACCATGATTATACTGCACGATCTAATAGACACATCATCTCGTTGACCTTTGATAAATTGCCGGCGTATAGAAAACATTATATTTTACAAGTATATCCAATGTGCAAAATTTAAAAATATAAAGTGTTAAACATATATAACATTTATAATATATAATATATATACTTGCCATTTCAAACTTCATGTGACAAGTGCACCATGAACACTCTGTGGAGGGAAGACAATAAGATAATCGTATAACCATTTCAAACATCGAGTTGGTTATTCATACGGACTAATTCAACACATAAACTTATCTATAAATTGAGATATATATGTCTCAATAAGTTTCTCACCTCATTCAAGAAACAAAAACCCTTCATCTCCTCATAGAATTTTGCTTCAACAATGAAGAGTCTCTCATTTATCACAATCCTATCTCTCTTGGCTATAACACTTTCATTAACCAATGCATCCGACCCAAGCCAACTTCAAGACTTCTGCGTAGCGGTTAACGATCCAGCAAATGCTCGTATGTATTATTCACTTCATAACGATTATAAATACTTTTGTTTTCTTTGATTATTATGCGTAAATATTAAATTCTTAACACTTTATTCTTTTTATTACTATATTCAGTGTTTGTGAACGGAAGGTTTTGCAAAGACCCAAAACTTGTAACCGCAGATGACTTCACTTTACTACAGCTCAAAGAAGGAACACCTAATCCAAAAACTGGATCTGTCGTTACACCAGTTAATGTTAACCAGATTCCAGGGTTAAACACCCTTGGAATCTCACTTGTCCGTATTGATTATGCAAAAAACGGACAAAACCCACCTCACACCCACCCACGTGCCACTGAGATCTTGTACGTCGCACAAGGAACCCTATTAGTTGGGTTTATCACGTCAAACCCAGACAATCGCCAGTTCACCAAAACGCTAAGACCAGGAGATATATTTGTGTTTCCAGAAGGACTTATCCATTTCCAAGCTAACGTTGGCCGTACAAAAGCTGTTGCATTCGCTGGTCTGAGTAGCCAAAACCCAGGTGTCATCACTATTGCCGACACAGTGTTTGGTTCTAACCCACAGATAGACACAGGTATTCTTGCAGCTGCATTCCAGTTGGACCCTAAGGTTGTCGTGGATCTACAAGCTAAGTTCAAGAAACCATAATAATATTATGTTTTCATTTGTTTCATTTTATTCTATTTGCTTTCGCTTTCGAATGAATAAAGATCTTGTATTATGTGTTCAAGTATCATGACATGATATGTATGTTGATGTTTTTACCCATGATCAATTTCTGAATTAATAAATCTTTGTTTTCTGTTTTTTTTTTTTTTGGAAATTTACTGAAAATATATACATATTTCTTTCAAATGTATACATGTACATAATATTTTACATGAAGATAATAACAAACATAATATCAGTATTAATAATTGTATTTTCTCTTAAAAATATGGTTTTGATAACAATCTCAATTAACAAAGAATCTAAGAGCAATTAAGAGAGAGAGACAAAAAGAAAAGGTATAAAACCAAAAAAGAAAAAAAAAAAANAATTTGTGGTAATTTTATATATTTTTAGAAAGGAAAAAATAAAACGAGTTTATAGTAATTTCCTATACAAAAATATTCTCTCCATTATATATACATCTAAAATTTCCAAACCCTAAACACCAAAACTAAAAAATACCTTTTCTTCTCAATGACGAACTTGGAACATGCAGCAGAAGAGCAAGAAGCTAAAAAGAAACAGATCTCGATTCGTGAAGGAAAAACAAAAATCGATCATAGAGTAAATACAGAGTTAATCGTGAAGATCTTCAGAGCATTCATAATTGATGATAGAGATTTTTTCAACCCTTACTATGGCCCTAGTTACTATAGAGTTTTGGTATGGACACATGAGACTAAAGAACATGGGACAAAAGTGGTTAAGAGTTTCATAGGTTGTTATATTATGTTTAACAATGAACTGGTGATTCCTTTAGAGTCTCATGCACAATATCTTTACGTAGAATTGATTAAAGGAGCATCGTGGAGAGATCCTGGAACGTTTAATGGAACTGTTGTGATGGGTAGGGCAAAGATTAAGTTGCCTTCTCCGACCAAACGTGGCGTGAACTCAGGTGTTGTTGAACTTCTCGGTTTGAATAGTGATCGATGTGTTGTGAAAAAAGGAGCCCTAGAATATTCTATGAAACTTCATAGGTCTAAGGTATAGTATGAAAATTACATTACTTTATTATAGGATATAAGAACTGTTTTTTTTCTTTAATATTAAATTTTTTGGTTATTATTGATCTTAATGTTAAAGACTAATAATAAAGACTAATAATAATTTGATTTTATTATAAATTAAGATTGTGGTTTTGTAGATTTAAAAATATATTTTAAACTTAAAAATAATTTTAGGTATATTTAGACAAAAAAAAGTTCGTATTCAACATCTAAAATAGTTGAAGAGACCATGTTCTCAAAAGTACGAATTCCAAACCACATTGTCTTAAAAGATTTAGAGAATCAAAAAGAGTATGTAGTAGTTCAGTTCTAGAGATGCAGTAATATCTAAGATTGGGGTAGAAAGTGCAAGATTATTACCTGAAAAGTATGATCTTAGTCATCTTATCTCTTTCACAATTCTGATGAAGCAACATATAAGTGAATAATTCATAGAGGATTGTCGCATGTGGATGATTGCTTGATTTTTGTATTACCCTGGTCCCATTTAGCAAACATTATTTTTCTGGAAATACTATAATATATTTTTACTTGACTATCAAGAATATCCCTAGACATTTATACCTCTCTATTAAAATGGTAGATATTGTATACTCTTAGACGCCTCCAAAATGTATAACATGTGGTCAATTAGGTAATAAAGAAACCTAATGTAAGTATCAATGTTTTCATCTTTACCACATGTCACATAAGTCACTGAAGTTGCAATAAAACCAATCATTACTTCAAGTCAAGCAACATAATCAATCGCAAGGATTGCTTCAAAAGACATGTGATTCTAATCTTTCTATTTCCAAGACGACCTATGCAGATGTAGGTGAAACTTCTATATTTATGAGTGAGGAAAGTGAAAAAGATGGTGTGAGAGTATGGAGATTTTGGTGTGCATCATTGGATCAATGGATATCGGGTCAAGAAATTGCATCGAGGAGGAAGATCAATCAAACCAACTCAAGAACTCAAGAAATGCAATGGTCTACAGTTGGAGGACATGGTAGCTCAGGCCATTTCAATTCATAATCCATAGCGACTTAGCTCCTATTATAAAATTTTATTTATTTTTGATTTTTCTAAAAACTTTATTGGAAAATTATTTATTATATTATTATTTAAATTTATTTTAATAAAATAGAAATACTAAATTTTAGCAAATTACCCGATCTTGCACCAGAATTTTGACATGTGCCATACTCTGGTAAAAGTAATCATAATTTATATAATAAAATTTTATGTTATAATGTAAGATTTATTAATTAATTATTGCTAGTAAATTAATATTGTTCAATATATGTTTTTAGCTATTTATAATTTTTTATAATATAATAAATATAAATATTTTTGATGTTGAAATTAAAGTTTTACCATTGGAGAGAAATAACCATATATACTTTAAATACAAAGTACCCCTTGGAGTTGTTCTAACAACTATTATTGACTTGATTAAATATCTAAGAAAAGGTTTTAATATCAAATTAGGTGAACAAACACCTGTTTTATTCTTATAAGCATATTCATTTAATTCGTGTTACATCATTACTCAAGTCTTATAACAGTAAACACTTATAAAAACTATACTTAGTTTTTAAACTTAGCTTCAAGGTCTTTGACAACATTAACATCTAACTGAAATGCTTGAGCTAGAATCTCTGGATTAATCGGAGGCATGGATCCAAACACCGTATCCGCGATCGTGATAACACCAGCGTTTTGGCTACTAAGTCCAGCAAAGGCCACTGCAGGGGTTTTCCCTATATTCACTTGAAAATGTATCATTCCTATAGGGAACACGAACACATCGCCGGGATGTAGAACTTTGGCGAATAGACGGTTGTTGTCTTGATTAGAAGAGACAAATCCGACATATAAAGTTCCCTCGATAAGAACAAGGATCTCAGTTGCACGAGGATGCGTGTGAGGCGGGTTTTGTCCATATGGTGCATAGTCTATGCGGACTAGGGATATTCCCATAGTGTTTAAACCTGGAATCTGTTCGACATTAACCGTTGTTACATTGGATTTGACTTTATTATCAGTGCTTCCTGCTTTGTTGAGGCCTGAGAAGAAGAAATCTTCGGCTTTCGCTTGCTTCGGATCCTTACAAAACTTACCATTCACAAAAACTGCAAGTAAAAGTATTGAATCCAAAAAACATATATTAAAACTTTGAATATATCATAATGATTATGAATGAGATTAAGGTAATTAGTAGAGAGTTAAGTAAATCGAGTTTTATACGTACCGCCATTTTTTAGGTCCTTAATGGCTACACAAAAGTCTTGGAGTGGACTTGGATCATAAGCTTTAACAAAGGAAATGACCAAAGCTGATATGGTAATTAGGACAAGAGACTTGGAAACCTTCATTTTCAGACAAAAGGTTATACTTATGTTTCTTTTCAAGATTGTGTGTATGTGTTTTGGTTGTGAATTGTGAAGCATTTGAACTCGGTATTTATAGGACTAGAGTGTGTTACATATTTGACATGGTCCAAGTTTATTATAGTATAAGTCTTTCGTATGTTTCAAAATGGCAGGTCAAAAAGTGTTTAACAAGTCTATCTTTTAATTAAAATTATATTTTCAGAACTAATTACACAAGACCAAGACCAGATCTCTTGTAGTTTTATTGATTTGTAATATTTTTTTTCCTTGTAGTACCTTCTAGATTCAAGTGTTCTAATTTTTGGCAAACATATTGACGTCACTTCTTGTTATAGACATATTTTAGGCTGGGAGTGGTAGCAGTTTAATGAAATGTGGAAGCATAGGTTTCAACACTTTTACAATAAGTTTGAGGTTCGAACTTTTGAAGTTTACTACAAAATAAAAGATGTAAATGTTTTCAAGAAATTAAAGTATATGTAGAAATAGTCGTCTCATGGTTTTACGTGGTTTTGTATTGCGGAAAAGTTTGTTTACCATTAGGGATATTATATGTAACATCCGTGCACAAGTGTGAAGTAAGGGAATCTCGAGAAAGTGTTTCGGGGAATTCGGAGAGGTGCTCGGGATGTATTTGGTGTGACTTGTGGCTGTCAAGAAAGTCACCCGGTCGGGTGACATG
>KE156506.1:0-27372 GCA_000411055.1 Leavenworthia alabamica
TTGGCGAAATTAAAATTACCAAGAAATCAAACTTTTAGATTTTTTCCGACTGTTCCAAATTTCTTAAATTCTTATTTACCTTGTAATAGTGTATTACGATAAAAGTAATAAAATTAGATGTTAAAAAAAAATTAATAACCAAAATTATATAAATAAAATATATAAACAATAAATAAATAAAAATATTAATTTATATTAAATAATTGACATGCAGTATACTGCGGTTCCATTCTAGTTATTATTTATTGTTACAATCTCAACCAATTAAATTAGTCTATAAATATATTATTATACATTGTTTAGAGTAGGGTATATATATATCATATAATAGCATATATATACTATACATACACGTGCAATTTTTATAGGTATATGTCTCAAGATATGTTAATGTCAGCATATTCTTCAGTATATTTCCTCTAATCTCATTTTATTTGATTAATTAATCACAATTATTAGTAAGACAGAGACTTCTGGTCCAATAATTACTGATCCATTAGTAATTATATTCAGTTTCTCATTAATGATGTCGGTAATGACGACAATCTTATTCGTTTACTTTTTATAATATACTAAAAACAATAAAAAAATTCGTGTTGAACCAATATTGACTTATTTGTGCTTTATTATTATTTCTTCTTGGATTTATATATTTATTTTTTTGTATAGTGGGAATATATTTTTAAGCTTTCCTACCATGTCTTCCACTAATCATATTATTATAAATTATTTTTGCATGATTTTTAATTTGATTAAATCAGAAATGTTGTACTTGTACACTAATGCAAATAATAATTTAATTTAGACTTGTCGAAACCATTGGCTCGAGTCAAGATTGTGTGTTCCATAATAAAATATTTACTGCTGCTAAAGAATATGCTTAACCTAACCTAAAGCATGACAGCTACACAAATGTGTTATATAATGTTTTACAACGACACTGTCTTAATTTATTTACAACTAAGTCAAGAGATAATTCATATTTTTAGCTCCAAGTAGTTGGGATGATGAATGAATCTATTCGAAAAATGTGTATATTAAAATCATAAATTAAAATAGTAGTGTAAAATATAAATTAATTAATTTCAACTACTTTTCAAGGCTATTTCTTTCTTCCACCTATACAATTTTTCCCCTAAATAAATATAATTATATAAACATTGCATTATGAATTTGAATATAAAAATAATTAAATACGTCATTTATATTTTTTTTTCCGGATTTAATTTTGAATTAAAATAAGAAAGTCACCATTATCCAGTATCCACTAAAAAAAACCAAATAAAAACCATATATTTGTGGTCCCACTTTTGATGACGTGGCTATTCCCTACGTGTAAACAGTAACGTTTCATCTCTTATTTTTATTTTATTTTTTATTTTATTTTTTTATTTTTTTTGCTTAATCTCTATCCTTTGAAGATTTTGCGATTATAAGAAGAATCTCTCTTTCTCTCATTATTCACAGTTAGCTGAATCTTGGATCATATCATCGTACGGATTTTGTAGATTTCGATTTTTTTTGTTTCCCGATCTAGTGTAGTGGGTTTTAATTCTGATGACGATTAAAGATGAATCAGAGAGTTGTGGTAGTAGAGCTGTTGTAGCTTCACCGTCTCAAGAAAACCCTAGACATTATAGGATGAAACTCGATGTTTACAGTGAGGTTTTACAAAGATTACAAGAATCTAATTACGAAGAAACTACTCTTCCTGATTTTGAAGATCAACTTTGGCTTCATTTCAATCGTCTTCCTGCTAGGTATCATCAACTCTTCTATATTTATTAGGGTTTTATTTTTTTAAATTTTTTCTATCTTTGGATTTTTGATCAATTTGGGAATTTTTAAGATAAGGGTATCTTCTAGAATCATGCAATTTCGTTTCTTTTCTACTCAATTTTAGAAAAATTGATCATATTTTAGGTTTATCAACACGTGTCTTGACCTTAAAGACGATTGATTAATTGATCATATTTTTACGTTCATGTGTATTGTCAATTTGTTATTCATTTTTTTGGAATTATGTGTTGCAGATATGCTCTTGATGTTAAAGTTGAGAGGGCTGAAGATGTTTTAACACATCAGAGATTGCTTAAATTGGCTGAAGATCCTGCAACTAGGCCTGTCTTTGAAGTTCGTAGTGTACAGGTAGTAATCTAAGCTCTGAACCAACCAATTCGTAGTTTACAGTTTAAGACTTTGTTAAATTGTTTGTTTGCAGGTTTCTTCTCCGAGAAGTCCTGCTGACTATGACCCTGCAATAGAGGAAGATGCTCAAAGCTCTAACCCTTCAAGTGGGCAAGGGTATTGAGTTACTATCAAACTGAGAACAGTCTAAAATACCATTTTCACCCTTTTAATTGTGCGCTTTGTTTATGTCTAAAGGGCTCTTGCACCTCCAACTTTTGGTTCTTCTCCAAATTTTGAAGCTATTACTCAAGGAAATAAAATTGTTGAAGATGTTGATAGTGCTGTGAATGCAACATTGTCTACTCGGTGAGATTTATTGCTAAATTGAGTTCTTCTTAATCATGATGTTCATTATGTTTTTGTATTATCTTATCTAACTTTGTTGCCTTTCATGCAGACCGATGCATGAGATCACGTTTTCAACCATTGATAAACCAAAACTTCTTAGTCAGGTTAGTGGTGCTTTCTCTAACATCACTCTTTGTTACTTCTTCCCTTTTTTTTGTGATTATTTTAGTGAGTAATGGTGTTTCTGTTTCAGCTTACTTCGCTGCTTGGTGAGCTTGGATTGAATATTCAAGAAGCTCATGCTTTTTCCACTGTAGATGGTTTCTCTCTGGATGTATTTGTAGTTGATGGTTGGTCACAGGAGGTATGGTAGCTACTTGTCACTTAGTGAATGATTTAACAAGATCTTGAGTACCCTTATCAATATCTGATTGAGAAACTTTATGCATTTTGGAATTATAGGAAACAGATGGCCTAAAAGATGCATTGAGCAAGGAGATACTGAAGCTTAAGGTATATGCCTTATCTTAACTTTTATCAACATTTTTACATTCTTAATTTGAAAATATTGTTTTCTATAGGATCAACCTGGTTCCAAACAGAAATCTATTGCTTTCTTTGAGCATGACAAATCGAGCAACGAGCTGATACCTGCGTGCATTGAAATACCTACCGATGGAATCGACGAGTGGGAAATAGATGTGAAACAACTCAAAGTTGAAAAGAAAGTAGCATCTGGTTCATATGGCGATCTGTGAGTTTCATTGTTCTTTAAGCTTGTCTTTAAGTTTTTGTTTTAGAAGTTGAGTAATTTGTGTTTTGATGGCTATGTAGGCATAAAGGAACTTATTGCAGTCAAGAAGTAGCTATCAAATTTCTTAAACCTGAGCGTGTAAACTCTGAAATGCTAAGAGAATTTTCTCAAGAAGTTTTTATAATGAGGTTAGTGCTATTAATTCTCATCTTCATTTTGAGTTCTTTACACCACTTATGCTTGCTTCATTGTTCAATTTTTATAGGAAAGTTCGACATAAAAATGTTGTTCAATTCTTGGGTGCATGCACAAGATCTCCAACTCTCTGTATTGTAACTGGTAAGCTCTCAGTAAAGTGTAGATTTGAGTTTGTAATTCACAAAAAAACATATCATTTGAGTTTTTACTGGTTTGATGCTTGTGATGTGACAGAGTTTATGGCTCGAGGAAGCATATATGATTTTCTTCACAAACAGAAATGTGCATTCAAACTTCAAACATTGCTTAAAGTAGCACTTGATGTGGCAAAAGGAATGAGTTATCTTCATCAAAACAATATTATTCATAGGGATCTTAAGACTGCTAATCTTCTTATGGATGAACATGGAGTAAGTCTTTGTGGATACTCATAGTGTTGTTAGTCTACATTTTAAGCAACAGTTCTGAATTGGGATAATTTTGAACAGCTTGTCAAGGTTGCTGATTTTGGAGTTGCCAGAGTTCAGATTGAATCAGGGGTCATGACAGCTGAAACAGGGACTTACCGGTGGATGGCTCCTGAGGTATGGTCTTATAACCATATTGCATCAGTCTATGGTTTGGTAGCTCTCCTTTGTTTGATCCATCTAACCTCAGGTCATTGAGCACAAGCCTTACAATCATAAGGCAGATGTGTTTAGTTATGCGATAGTGCTATGGGAACTTTTGACTGGTGATGTAAGAATCTTGTTTATCTGAATCTACTATCAGTGCTTCTTCTTGGTCTCTAACAATGTATTGTGCATATTTGTACAAATGGAAACAGATCCCTTATGCTTTTTTGACTCCATTACAAGCAGCTGTTGGTGTTGTACAAAAGGTATGTTATGTTTTATAAGAGAAGAATCATTCTTCCTCGAGAGGCTAAGTTGAATTTGTGTGTGTGTTTCAGGGGCTTCGACCGAAGATTCCAAAGAAAACACATCCAAAAGTGAAGGGACTACTAGAGAAATGTTGGCATCAAGAACCAACACAAAGACCAGACTTTGAGAAAATCATAGAAATGGTAGAAGAGATAATGAATGAAGTAAACGTCGTCGTTTGATACCAGAGTTTAAAAAAAACTTACATGAGGCAACACGTTTCTCAGAGACTCTAAGCACGAACAAAGTTGTATAGTTTCTTTTTTGGGGAAGACTTTAGTTTTGACCTTAGAAAAAGTTTTCTCCTTTTATGCTTCCCACGTTTGTCATTGTTTTAAAAAATATTTATAAGAAAAAGAAGTTTAATAGAGTTAATTTTTTGTTTTCGGGTCATAGCAATGAAGATATGAGAACAAAAATGAGAAAAGAACTATTTGTTTATCCTTGATCATCTTAAGACAAAGAACTAAAACACTTGAGGTTTGGTCCGGTCCCTATGTTTTAACTCCCACACATACATTGGAACTGCGTGTCGTTTAGAAACTTATTAACGAACACCGTGCCATTTGTTATGAATAAAGCGACACTATGTGAATCCGAAATACATCAGAACCGGAGGATAGTAAATTTATGGAGCTCCGATAACCACCGATTGTAATCAGATTCTCTCTTCACCTCTGAACATCTTCAACTACTAATTCATTATACTTATCAGGTGATAGCTTCAATATCTGAGGGAAGAGATGGTATTCTTGAGTTGGGGCCGTCCATCTTCAGAGCAACAACAACAAGTACTCAACAAGTAAGATCTCAGCATCTTAATACCTAAATCTCAACACTTATGAATGTGTGGTTTCAAAATCCAGAACAGGAACGTTCAATTACGACAACAAATACAAAGAAGCTTCTTCTAAATCAATAACTAAACTCAAAGAAGATTCAGAAATCAATAAAAATGGATTCTTTATCAATCATGCTCGAGTTTCACTCGGATCCGGTAAAGATAATTACAACAAAGCCAAAAAAGCTCTCCAGAATTGGAAGTAAGTTTTTTTTCTTCAATTCATCTTAAATTTTCAATTTTGATTTCATCTCAAGAACAAATTTTGTAGGCATCTAAGCATGGATTTAACATTTGTTAATCCTTCAACACCTATTGAAACTGGTAAAAACTTTTGCATCTGTGCTAAAGAAATTCTTCCATGGGTAATGCTTCCACTACAAGTTGTTTATGTTAATGAAAGCTTGAAATCAAGAAAAGGTCCTGCATATTTTGGTTATGGAAGTGGTACACTTCAAGGTCATTTATTAGCTGGAGAAGAAAGGTTTTCAATTGAGCTTGATGGTAATGGTGATGTTTGGTATGAGATTACATCTTTTTCTAAGCCTGCTCATTTTTTGTCGTTTATTGGTTATCCTTATGTTAAGTTTAGGCAGAATCAGTTTGCTTATGATTCTTCTCAAGCAATGATGAAATATATTAATGGTTTGTGATTGTAATACTAATATGTGAAGATGAAGATGATGTTTGTGTTGTAAAGCAATCATAACCAACACTATATAACCAACACTATGCTGTCTACTATGTAAATATTTATGAGTTTAATTTTTTTTCGTTTTAGATATTTTATAACCAACACTATGCTGTCTACTATGTAAATATTTATGAGTTTAATTTTTTTAAAGAATTTTAATTTTTATTTATAAATTTTCATAATTTTTTTAAAAATATTGTTTGAGTAATAAAATTTTAAAAGAGTTTCTAAAAGTTTTTGTATTAAAAAATTGTTTTTAAATTAATCAACCAATAACACTAAACTTAAACATAACTGTAAAATCTATTAAATTTATTTTATTTGAATAATATATGAATTCACTTGAGTTTTTAAAAATCTTCAACCAATAAATCATGATTTTCGATGATTTTAAATAAAATTTTAAAATAATCAAACTAATAACATATAACTTTCAAAGAGTTTTAATAATAAATCTTATGAGCGCTAATATTCCAATGACAATTTTGATTTGGGAAATATGCGGATCTTTTTCTTTTCACCTCTGAGAAAAAAAATAAAAAACAAAATTTGTAAATTAGAAATACAAAATCTCATTTGTATCCAGTTCCAAAGCTTTTGATCCACATGGACTGCAAATATGACTATCTCATTTCCAGTGGACTGCAAGCAACAAATAAGGGATTTAACATTATCTTCAAAACAATATAGGATTCGGCAGATATTCGTGTTTGCTTGAATTCAGTTTACTGATTCAAGTTGAATGTCGGCCAAACCCTCTATCGTTTTGAAAATAATGCAAATCTTCTTCTTGTGCTTGCAGACATATGAATGGCATAAAGTCGTATTTTGATTCCATGAAAAAATCTTCCGCAAACGAGCGAATAAATCTCTATTTACTTGTAAACTTGTTTTTCAAATGTTATATTGTTACAAGAAACTAAAGACACATATTTATAGGTAAGAAAAACGTAGTTTTCCATTAGGGTTTTTTTGTTGTACTAATTTTATCCGTCCATTAACGAAGAGATAAGATATCGATGATAAGTGGTAAAAAGCTAATCGTTTAGCACGTGGCATTAGTGATAAGTTTTCATTATCTCTTGTCATGCATGCTGGTAACACTTATCACCTTCTCCACGTCACTATCACGTGTATTTCCACTTTTACGTGAATCTTGTTACACATAAAAGCGGTCAAATATATTTATAAAGATACGCATTTTTACTTTGACTAAAAAGATATGTAATTTGTTAGAGATTTATCTAGAAATTTATATACCATATAAATTGTTTAAGTAAATATTTTTAAAAATTAGTTTCATTAAAAATTCGACAAATTTTTTTAGCGACTAATTATTACTGACTTCAGGTTTAGTCGCTAATTAATCGCTAATTTTATGACTAAATAACGACAAAACTTGTAGTCGTTAAAACGCAGTTTTATTGTAGTATCTCAATTCAGATTAGTTAACTGGACTTAACTTCAAATTGTTCTTTGACATTTAAAAATAAAATAAAAAAGAAAATTTTTAATCAAATAACTTAATAAATAGACCCAAAAGCCAGTCAACTTTTGTGATTTCAACACCAAAATGTTGTGGTTAGAGTTGCTATTAATATGTGTTAAGAGTGCAAGTGCATATCAAACCTTGATTTTACATGATTTTCTATGTACATTTAGGCAACTTCATTTTGCTTATCATTCTTCTCAAGCAATGCTAAAACATCTTAATTGTTTGTGATTACAATACCAGTAGGTGAAGATGTTTGTGTTGTAAACATGTTGTATATTGAATACCATTTGTCTACATTGAAAACAAAAATGTAACGTAACATTTGGGACGTTGAATCCACTTGATTTTGACCTTAAAAAGTGTTATTGCTTTCTTTGTGTAGTTGTTCTTTGATACAATTCCATTTAGAAAACTTCTAAACATCATGGAATCACTCTTGGTCAAGTGGTTATTGGTTTAAAGGTTTGTAAAATAGGTATGGGGTTCAAAACCCAAAGAATGCAGTTATTACAGACTACCTGATGTAAAAAAATTTCAAATGTTTTGGTGTACGCAGATATAGAATCGTTTGTCATAGTTTCGTATTGCGAGGGAAGCTTGTCTATCATAAGAGATGCCGCACCTTCAGAACCGTCCGTCAAAGATTCAAGTATTGCAGAGAGAACTTATCTATCATAAAAATGTCGTGTATGCAGAACCGCCAATCAAAAAATATTTGTGTTGTACAATCATCGTAAGTATAAAAATATGTAATACTAATGATATAATAGATGATAAAAAAATCTCTAAACAATTTTTTGTCGCTTTCATAAGAATGTAAGTTCAATAGAGTTTCATATTACCTTGATTTAAATAGATTTTACTGTTTTAATTACTATGGTCTTGAATATTTTAAATAGTTTGAATTTCTCAATTGTTTTGGATCATAAAATTGGAAACATGTGGTGTCTAATACAGGCATGGTACAAAAAATCTAATGCTAGACAATCTAAAATATAAAGAGACCTGGCTACCCAACCTTGAATCCATAAGAATTTTTTTAGTTGTTTTAGATATTTAACAACCAACATTGTGCCGTTTACTATGCAAAGAAAATTGTAAGAAATTTTGAACAACCATTACTATGTCGTTCACTATGTAAATATTGATTTAAAATTTTTTTAAAGAGTTTTAGTTTATATTTAAAAATTCTCATAGAATTTTCTAAAGTATCATCCTACTATGTAAGATTTTAAAAGATTCTCTAAGAGTTTAACTATGAGCAAAAAAATTAAAATCAATCAATCAATAACACTAAACTTAAACATAACCGTAAAGTCTAATAAATTTATTTTATTTGAATAACATATGAATTTAATTGAGATTTTGAAAATCTTCATGATTTTCAATGATTTTAAACAATGTTTTAAAATAATCAAACTAATAACACATGACTTTCAAAGAGTTTTGATAATAAATCTTATGAGAGCTAATACTCTAATGAACTTGGGATTAAAATGATTCTGATTTGGGAAACTTGCAGATTCTTCTCTTTTCACCTCTGAGAAAAAAATAAAAATAAAAATTGTAAATTAGAAAAACAAAATCTGGCACTAGAAATATTCTATCTGAGCATATATATGTATATGTATGGTATTTGCTATGTTCTTAACAAACCTCAATCTGCTTTGTATCTAGTTCCAAAGATTTTGACTTTCATGGATTACAAATATGACTATCTCATTTCCAGTGAACTGCAAGCAAAAAATAAATGAATTAGCATTATCTTCGAAAGAACATAGGATTCGGCAGATGTTCGTGTTGTTTGAATTCAGTTTATTGATTCAAGTTGAACGTCAGTCGGACTCTATATTCTATCCAAAATAATGCAAATCCTCTTCTTGTGCTTACAGGCACATGAAAGGGATAAAGTCATATTTTGATTCCATGAAAAATTCCTCCACAAACGTGTGAATAATTCTCTATTTGCTTGTAAACTTGTTTTTTAAATGTTATATTGTTACAAGAAGCTAAAGACACATATTTATAGGTAAGTAGTTTTCCATTAGGGTTTTTTGTTGTACTAATTTTAGCCGTCCATTAACGAAAAGATAAGATATCGATGATAAGTGGTAAAATTTGATCCTTTAGCACGTGGCATTAGTGATAAGTTTTCATTATCTCTTGTCATGCATGCTAACAACATTTATCACATTCTCCACGTCACTGTCACGTGTATTTCTATTTTTACATGAATCTTGTTACACATAAAAGCGGTCAAATGTATTTATAAAGATACACGCGTTTTTACTTTGACTAAAAAGATATGTAATTTTTAAAGAGTTATCTAGTAATTATATGACATTAAAAATTCTGACTAATCCGCATATATTGTTTAGATAAATATTTTTTAAAATCAGTTTCATTAAAAATTCGACTAACTTTTTTAGCGACTAATTATTACTGGCTTCAGGTTTAGCCGCTAATTAATCGCTAATTTTATGACTAAATAACGACAAAACCTGTAGTCGTTAAAACGCAGTTTTATTGTAATATCTCAATTCAGATTAGTTAACTTGACTTAACTTTAAATTCTTTTTTGACATTTAAAAAATAAAATAAAAACGAAAAATTTTAATCAAATAATTTAATAAATAGACCCAAAAGCCAGTCAACTTTTGTGATTTCAACACCAAAATGTTGTGGTTAGAGGTTCTATTAAATATGTGTTAAGAGTGCGAGTGCATATCAAACCTTGATTTTACATGATTTTCTATGTACATTTAGGCAACTTCATTTTGCTTATCATTCTTCTCAAGCAATGCTAAAACATCTTAATGGTTTGTGATTACAATACCAGTAGGTGAAGATGTTTGTGTTGTAAACATGTTGTATATTGAATACCATTTGTCTACATTTAAAACAAAAATGTAACGTAAGATTTGGAACGTTGAATCCATTTGATTTTGACCTTAAAAAGTGTTATTGCTTTCTTTATGTAGTTGTTCTTTGATAAAATTCCATTTAGAAAACTTCTAAACATCATGGAATCACTCTTGGCCTAGTGGTTATAAGTTTAAAGGTTTGTAAAATAGGTATGAGGTTCAAAATCTAGAGAATGCAATTATTACAAGCTACCTGATGTAAAGACTTTTCAAATGTTTCGGTGTACGCAGATAGAATTGTTTATCATAGTTTTGTATTGCGAGGAGAGCTTGTCCATCATAAGAGATGTCGCACCTTCATATCCATCCGTCAAAGATTCAAGTATTGCGGAGAGAACTTATCCATCATGAAAATGCCGTGTATGCAGAACCGCCAGTCAAAGAATATTTGTCTTGTAGAATCATCGTAAGTAGAAATTATTCTCATATTCATAAAAATATGTAATACTAATGATATAATAAATGATAACAAAATCTCTAAACAATTTTTTTGTCGCTTTCATAAGAAAGTAAATTCAAAAGAGTTTCATATTACCTTGATTTAAATAGGTTTTATTGTTTTATTTAGTATGGTCTTGATGATTTTAAATAGTTTGAGTTTCTCAATTGTTTTTGGATCATAAAAATGGAAACATGTGGTGTCTAATACAAACATGATACAAAAAATATTATCTTAGACCATCTAAAATAAAAAGAGACCTGGCCACCCAACCCTGACTCCATAAGAATTTTTAGTCGTTTTAGATATTTAACAACCAACACTGTGCCGTTTACTATGCAAAGAACATTGTATGAAATTTTGAACAACCAATACTATGCAGTTCACTATGTAAATATTGATGACTTTAAATTTTTTTAAAAGAGTTCTAATTTTTAAAAGAGTTTATAAGAGTTTCAATATGAACAAAAAAATTATAAATCAATCAATCAATAACACTAAATTTAAACATAATCGTAAAGTCTATTAAATTTACTTTATTTGAATAACGTATGAATTTAACTGAGTCTGTGAAAATCTTCAATCAATAATTCATGGTTTTTAATTATTTTAAACAAAGCTTTAAAACAATCAAACCAATAACACATGATTTCTAAAGAGTTTTGATAATAAATCTTATGAGCGCTAATACTCTAATGAACTTGGGATTAAAACGATTCTGATTTGGGAAACTTGCATATCTTCTCTTTTCACCTCTGAGAAAAAAAATAAAAAATAAAAATTGTAAATTAGAAATACAAAATCTGGCACTAGAAATGTTCTATGTGAGTATATATATATCTATATATACTAATTCACAAGTAATCTGTCATACGTGTCATTATCACAATTTTTCTAATTTTACTTATAAATTATATAATTTAATATTTTTAATAATTTAATTAAAAATATATATATCAGATATCCACGTTTTTCTCTATCTCTTTCAACAATTAACAACTAATTATTTAATTTATTTTAAAAAAATAACCGCAACTCCTAAAATTTATTTATATCTCTCTCCATTTTTTCCTATATCTATAAAACTAATTTAATAAATAAGTTTCATCTTATTATATTATTGTAAATTAATATTTAAAAACTAAAATTTTTAATAATTATTACAAATTAATATTTGTTAATATTATTTTAATACATAATGTAAAATAACATTTAATTTACCCTTGCATAGCATGGACATAATCCTAGTTAAACTATAAATCACTTTTTTTTTTTGGTTTTTCATGTTAAGATTAAATAAAACCTGTTAAAAGGTTAAATTTATTTACAAGACCATCTCACATAGAGAGAAACACAAAATGGAATGCCAAAATAGACTGTTTTTGAGAATGTAATGCTTATAGCGGGTGAGATATACATCTAAAATAATAAACTATAAATCACTTTGACGGTATAAACTCATATATAACAAAACTAGATTAAACACTTGCATTTCGAGCTAGTTGATATGCATATCCATTTTGTTAGTAAAAAGTTCAACATTTACTCGTGAATCGTGATGATACTATATACTAATTGATGATGTTGCTGCTGGTGAGAATCCTTTATGGGAGAGTTCTTTTATAGTTCATGCCACAGTCTATCGGTTTTGGCAGAACGATGCTAGATCTTTGAAAATCGATGTCCAAGTTCTAAATACTACGATGGTCTCTTTCGTATCTCTGATAATGTGGTAAGGTCTCGCATTTTGAAGAGGCAATTCTGGCATATTGCAGACATACCACTGGTTATACGTGAATGGTGGCCTACATCTGCATCTCTTAAATCTGAACTCACCTCTCTTCCTATGTAGGTTGATTTTACAACAATCCCAGGTAATTATTTGTTTTACAAAGGCTTAAGTTGTATAGCTAGTCATGTTGGTAAGCCAGTGAAGCTTCATCCCAATACAGAGAAGTATTTGAGATTTGATGTAACTGGTGTTTTGGTTATGGATGATCAGAATGTAGAAACCGCAGAGAAGATGGTGCCTGATAAAACCAACAGTGGCTTTGACTCAGAGACAGGAAGTTTCAAGCATGAGAATTTTAAAGGACCCAGAGATGTTCTTCGGCTGCTCTGTGTAGAGAATTTAAAGGATGAATTAAGGACTCAAGATTTATTAAAAGACTCACTCTTTTATTACTCTAGAAACTACTCAAAACTAAAGCTCCCAAATCTTTCAAAACTCATAAGTTATGCAACACTCTTGCATATTCTTATATAGTAAAGCAATACAAGAAAAACTAGACAATTTTCTATTTTCTATTAGAACTCACTAATAGATATCTTCCTCTTTTCTAAATCACGTAAAATAGGTAATAATCCTACACCATTTTAGGACTAAATCTAGTTCTTCTTTTTTAGTAATTTCTAGGCTAAGTTACCATTCAAACTTATGTCAACAATCTCCCCTTTAAGCCTGAAATCATCCTTAGCTAAATCTTGAACTCCTATGAGGTCTCTCATTTCCTTGAACTTGATTCTTCCAAGTGCTTTGGTTAAGATATCCGCCTTTTGTTCACTTCTGGGTACATATTCGACTTCTATCAAACCATCTTCAACACATTCTCTTATGAAATGGAATCTCGTGTGGATATGCTTGCTACATCCGTGAAATACATGGTCCTTTGTGAGTGCAATAGCCGACTTATTATCGATGCGTATGACTACCTTCTCACACAAGGAACCGGTGATCTCACTAAGTAAATCTCTTAACCATATTGCTTGTCTTGCTGCTTCAGTATTATCCATAAACTCAGTCTCGCATGATGATAAAGCCACTGTGTCTTATTTTTGTGAACACCACAATACATGGCTTGTACCAAGGTAGAAAATATGACATGTTGTGCTTCTACCATCGTCTGGATCCACATTATGGTTGTTATCACTGTAGCCTATCAATTTGCTTGGTGATATCTGAGAACTTTCATATACTAACCCAAGTGAAGTAGTCCCTTGTAGATACCGCAAGCATTGTTTCATTGCAGCACCATGAGACTCCTTAGGACTTTGCATGCAATGACTTAGAACACCTACACAATAAGACAGATCTAGTCTTGTATGCAACAGATATCGGAGACATCCAACACTTCTCCTAAAACCTGTAGCATCAATATCTTTTTCTTCTTCTGATTTAGATAGTTTCAAATCTGAATCCATTGGTGTTTGGACTGGGTTGCACTCATTCATCCCAGCTTCTTCTAATATCTTTCGAGCATAACGTTCTTCGCTCAAAGTTATTCCTCCTCTATGTTGTACTACCTCCATCCCAAGATAGTAAGTCAACAAACCAATATCACTCATCTCAAACTTAGAGGCCATCTCCTTTTTGAATTCGTTAATGAGATTTAAACTTGTCCCTGTTACAAACAGATCATCAACATAAACCGCTAATACAAGAAGACTTCCACTTATCTCCTTTCGATACACTGTTGGTTCCTTCGAACATTTTTTAAACTGAAGCTCTTTGAGGATTCGGTTCAACTTGTTATTCCAAGCTCTTGGAGCTTGCCTTAAGCCGTACAAGGCTTTTTTAAGTTTGTAAACTTTATCTTCACATCCTTTTTTTATAAAGCCTTTAGGTTGCACCACATAAACAAATTCTTTTAGTTCTCCGTGAAGAAAAGCTGTCTTCACATCGAGATGGTGTATCTCCCAGTTGCTTGATGCTGCAAGGTTTATGAGTAATCAGATCGTCTCAAGTCGAACTAATGGAGCAAATACTTCATCAAAGTCTACCCCATGTTTTTGTACATAACCCTTTGCGACCAATCTGGCTTTGTGTTTGTTAATACTTCAATTTGAGTTTTTCTTGAGTTTAAAAACCCACTTTACACCAATTGGCTTTGCTCCACTCGGAATATCAACAAGGTTCCATGTTTGATTTTTCTCAATAGAATGAATCTTATCTTCACAAGCAAGTACTCATTCCTTTGACTCTTTTGCTTCAAGAAAGTTTGTTGGCTCATCATTTAAGCACAAAAGTAACCTTTCTCCTTCTTCTTCAGCGAGCAGTATATAGTCTTCAAGGTATTTAGGAGGCACACTATGTCTCTGAGATCGCCTCACAGGAGGTTGTTCGTGAGCTTCTTCACCTTCAGATTCACCTCTTGAAACAGAGTTTTCATCTTTCTGTATTTCACTTGTTGGAACAGCTTCATCGTTTTCCTCTGTTTCGTGTTCAACATCCTCTGTTTCAAGACCAGTCACACTCTCTTGTATTCCGCGATTACCAAACTCACTAAGACAGACTCTAAAACTTCCAGGTTTACTCTGATCTAGGCTGTTATGATTCCAATTCCATCCCTTCGTTTCATCGCAAACAACATCTCGGCTTACTACTATTTTCTTACTCTTTGGATCAAGCAATCGATACGCCTTTGACCCTGGTTCTGTGCCTAGGTGAACAAGTATGCGTGATCTGTCATCTAGTTTTTTCAGATGCGGTATCTCTGTTCTTGCATATGCGATGCATCCAAAGATCCGTAGGTGGTTAACGTTAGGTTTCTTACCACGTAGGACTTCATAAGGTGTCTTGTCTTTTAATTTTTTTGTGGCTACTCTGTTCAACAAATATGTGGAATGTCTGATGGCTTCTCCCCAGAGATGATTTGGTACCTTCATGTGTTTCAAAATGCTTCAAGTCATTTCCATCAGAGTTCTATTTCTTCTTTCAACTACGCCGTTCTGTTGAGGAGTATATGGAGCATTTAGATGTCTCTTAATGCCTTACTTCTCACAGAAGGTATTGAACTCACAAGACACAACTCTCCTCCTCTATCTGTTCTGAAGGTTTGTATACTTGTTCCCGAGTCACTTTCTAACAATGTCTTGAACTTCTTGAACTTTTCAAATGCATCACTCTTTTCTCTCAAGAGGATTGTCCACATTTATCTTGAGTAGTCATCAATAAGAACAAAAATATACCTATTTCCAGCCATGGTTGTTGGTGTAATGGGGCCACATAAATCACCGTGAATGAGTTCTCCTACTTTAAATGCTCGGTATGAAGTACTTTGTGGAAATGTCTGTCTTGCTTGTTTCCCTAGAAGACATGAACTGCAAACTCCTTTTTCAATGTCAACATGTGGAATTCATAGAACCAGTTCTCTTTGTATCATGGATCTCATTGTCTCCAGGTTTATGTGCCCCAACCGTGCATGCCACTTATTGGACTCACTGATCTCGGTTAGTTGCAGACACATAACATCTTTTATCCCCATTCGTACCTTATACAATCGGTTCTTTGATCTGTTTGCTTTGACTAACAGCTTTCCATTTCGATCATGCATTGTTAGATAGTCTCCCTTCATTCTCACATCACAACCAGATTCTGTAGCCTGCCCAAGACTTATGATGTTGCTTTTTAGTTCGGGTATAAAGTATACATCCGTCATTATCCTGTTTTCACCATTGTTATCAATGAATGATATTGACCCTTTTCCTTTGATGTCAATATGTGAATCATCACCAAACCTTACTTTTCCTGTGATGGAAGGATCAATCTATGAAAAATACCTTTTATCTCGAGTCATGTGGTTGCTAGCCCCATTATCAAGATACCAAATATCCTCCTCATTTGAGTTTGTTTCAAACTTACTAGGAACACAGTGCTTTTCGTTTAGATAAACCACTTCATGCACCATGAGTTCCTATGCTTCTTGGGTATCTTCATTAGTGTGTTATTGGGTTTCTTGAAGCTTAAGCAACCTGTCGGGGCAGTGTTCAGCATAATGTCTATAATTATCACACCGGAAACATTGTACTTTTGTCATATCTTTTCCTCCTCTGCCGCGTCCACGGCCTCTTCCCCTGTTATTAAAACGTCCTCCACGTCTTCTGCCTCCATTCTCACCATTGTAACTACGAGTTGGTTGAGAATGGTGATTCTCTGTATATGATGTGTTTACAAACAAGTTTCATCTGATCTTCCTTTGTTTCTTCTTCCTCATGGATACGTTCTTCGTATGCCTTCAATCTTCCAGTTATATCCTCAAAACTAGTAGTTTTAAGATCAATTACTTGTTCCAATGATGCCACAATGTGGATATACTTCTTTCTGGGAAGACTTTTAAGAAATGTTTTCACTAGTTTTGCCTCATCTATGTTTTCTCCTAGGGATGCCGATTTTGATGAGATCTCTGATAGCTTGCCCGCAAAGTCATCAATAGTTTATGTATCTTTCATAGTAAGACGATCGAATTGGGCCATTAGGGTTTGTAATCTTGCCTCTTTGACTCTTTCTTCCCCAACGTATCTTGTTTTAATGGCTTCCCATACAGCTTTTGGTCTCTCCAAGTCTCCAACTTGTAAGACCAGAACCTCTAGTATAGATTGAAATAACAGCCCCAAAGCCGCAACGTTCTTCTCTTCATCCGTTGAGCCCGGTTTGATTGTCTCCCAAACCTTATGAATCCGTAATGCAATCTTCATTTTTATGCCCCAAGCTGTATAGTTTGTTGCAGTTAACATTGGGCATTGGATAGAGGATGGAAGGTTCTCTTTAGGTCTCGTCGATTGAATTGTGATAACTCCCATCTTCTTGTGTGTTCTCTAGCTCTCCTAGATCAAACAAATATAGTTTATTACTACAAAGCTCTGATACCAATTGTAGAGAATTTAAAGGAAGAATTAAGGACTCAAGATTTAATAAAAGACTCACTCTTTTATTGTTTTAGAAACTACTCAAAACTAAAGCTCTTAAATGTCTCAAAACTCATAAGTTATGCAACACTCTTTGCATATCCTTATATAATAAAGCAATACAAGAAGAACTAGACAATTTCCTATTTTCTATTAGAACTCACTAATAGATATTTTCCTTTTTTCTAAATCAGATAAAATAGGTAATAATCCTAAACCATTTTAGGACTAAATCTAGTTCTTCCTTTTTAGTAACTTCTAGGCTAAGTTACCATTCAAGCTTATGTCAACACTCTGTGCTCTCCATGAGACAACTTCCATATCTCTATTTCTTTTATTTTTTTTTCAATTCGTTTTCTGATAAAAAAAAAATTAGACAGAATCTGCTACACTCCTTAAATAGATTTGGACAAAAATGTTGTGATTAGTGTTTATAAGCAACGATACAAGCATTGAGAATCAGAAATGGCTTAAAGCTCTGATAGCATATGAAAAAAAATCTAAGTTAATTCAGAGATCACCGGTTTGATTCAAGAACCGGGAGTGATTCGAAACTTTTTATAAGGATATAGTTAAAAATAATTAAGACCATTAATTATAATTAACTAAATAAATGGAACTGTAACAAATGTGTTTTTAGTTTTTGTCTAAAAAAGAGACAAGTATATACTCCTTCTGTTCCTAAAATATTGATGTTTTAGTAACTTTTTCTTGTTCCTGAAATATTGATTTTACATATTTTATTTATATAATTTAAACTTAAAACTAGTTATTGAGTATGTTTTATTGGGAAAATAGAAAAACCAACCAATAAAAAACAGGTAAGAAGAAAAAGTAGGAAAGAGAAAGTTGAAAAAAAAAGAAAAAAAATAAAAAAAAATCTTAAACTACGTGAAAAAACTCTAACATAAAACAATCAGGAACAGAGGGAGTATATGTTTATACACAGATTTCCAAAGAAAAAATTGATATTATTGTACAAACAAAATTATATTGAAAAAAAAATGGATGTATATTTATAGGAATTGATAATCTATTTTCACACAAACTATGTCATATACGATAAAATCCACCATACTTAAGTTTATGTTTAAAACTCATACGCGGGTAAAGTTTAATACTAAAACCCTCATAATATAAAAGTTTAAATCTTATTTTCACACAATATAAAAGTTCAAATCTTGAAACAATATAACCAATTATAATCTCTAGTTTAAACAAAACTACTGTTACCGTAACCGATCACAAAATAGATTAAACCGTTATTTAACCCATAAACCAAAATTAGAATCCGGTTAGATTAACCTAACCCAAACTTAAACCTAAACCCAAAGAAAAAAAAAACTGTTCAAAATCTCCAATCTTCAATTTCTAGAATCCTAAAAAAATCTTCAATTTCTAGAACCCTAAATTTACCAAAAATCTTCAAAACCTTTAGAGATATTACTCATCTAAATAAAAAAAAGTGAGTTATGAAATAGTCATAATCAAGCTTCTACATCAAATTATAACTAAAACGAGTTTTAATTTCATCAAAAAATAAACTTACATTTCAATTTGATTTCTGGAAATTATGGGTTCCTATGTAGAAAGAGTTTCAGATGAAGAGAGAAGGAGTTGGGTTTCTTGATGGCTGGTCGGGTCTTTCAAAGAAAGTTGGTTTAGGGATCTACGGTTTTGTTTTGTTTCGCACCGGTTAATTATAAATATGTTTTAAATCCAGATTGTGGGGAAATATGTTTTGATATTTCCAATTGTATGGGTTTTAGTATTGAAATTTGCTCTCATTTGGGTTTTAAACACGGGTTTAAGTCTGTAGAGATATGGTCATGTATGTCATAAATCGTGCAGAAATAGATTGTCGACCCATATTTATAGAAGTAGAAAAGTAATAAAATCGATCAAAAACCTCTCCCGAAGTGATAAGGCCCTGAAAACGTGAACTAGCAAAGGGATAGTGATGGAGGCAAAGGTCGGAGGTAACTCTCAATCCCTAAGCCCAAAATATGGAGTGTTGGTGTTCGGATGGAACTTGTTCTTGAAGGTAACTTCAACCAAGACAAGTTATTGGATGAGAATAGATTTGTGATATATTGTATTTTGAGTCGTTTTTACGGACAAGTCATGTCCATTTTAGAGTCTTTTGGACTATTTTGAGTCGTTATACAGGTTTCGGAGTACATGTTTAGGACTTCGCACATTTGGGAGCTTGGAGTCTGAAAACGTTGATGTTCTGGTGCATTTCTACAAGACAGCCNAGCCATCGCCCGATCAGGCAACTCAAAATAACAGAATTCTGGTTTCGCGATTTTAGCTTTTAAAAACGGTTGTAAACATTATTTTTCATAAGTTTTCTCTCTCTAAACTCTCTAAGGAAATTTTGAAGCTCTGACCTCTCTCAAGAACATTCAATTTGAATTAGAGAAGTTTATTAAATCTAAATCTCAATTTCAATTTGCTGTTTTCATTGATGCACTCTGTTTTGTTGATTTGTTGTTGTGATTTCAATTTGATCATGTCTGAGTAGTCAATTAGCTAGGTTGCTAGGGTTCTTAGGATTAGGTTATGGAATTGAACTCAGATAGGTTGATTAGATCATAGATTCATTATCATCTACATTGAATTAGACAATCTGATTCAATTGATCACTGAATTAGATCATGTTAGGTAGGTTTACATTCCGAAAGCTTGTGAACCACTGGAACTATGTAGATGATGCGGTTAGGTCCTAAGCCAACGGAAGCTGAGTGTTAGGAGACCGTAGACATATCGAACCTTTGATTAATGCATAATCAGTCTTGCCGAGATCAAGCGGAAGCTTAGATGCTCAGATTCTGAATCATTAGCTACCATAGCTGCGGAAGTAGTATGACAAGTCTATTTTGTTTGAGTCTGATGCGGTTTATAAACGAACCTGAATAGTAGTTCAATTCTGGAATCCTATATCCGAGTCCCTAGTGCCTAGTGCTTTCTTTAACTGTTTTTATAAACCGTTCTGAATCTTGTTTTGGTTTGAATATAGAGTATAAAACAACCATTGATTTGTCTTAGTTTAGTTCTTGAACTTTAAGAGTCACTGTGTAGTCTTTGTTCCTTGTGGATTCGATACCTTGAATACTACTGTATATGTTGTGCACTTGCTGTGTTATCTAGGTTTAAAACTTAGCATATCAATTTGTAGTTAAGAATGGGATGAATGACGCCACAAAGCTTATGAAAAAAGTTTTGATAATTCAAAATCAAGCTTCAGAAGGTTTCTTCACACAGTTGAAGGATGAACTAGGGTTCTAGACCTATGCGGTTAGGATTTTTTTGAATAAAGTTGTATTTTATTTATAATGTGTAAAAGAGACATAGTTGACAAGAGCTTTATAGTTTTGACTCGTTAACTAGGGGGCTTCTAGGCCCAATGACTCTTACAGACTCAACTAATCATAACTTAAGATCAAAATGACTCAAAAGGACTTAACTTGAAATAAAGTTTTTTAAGGCCCAAGGAGAATGACAACACATTCAACCTGTTACATAGATTATACTGGATCTAAGAACAATAAAATAATTCAATCACTCCTGCAAAATAAATACCAAACACTCATTAGAATAAATGGATTCAAAAACTCGCATTGCTTGTTTGATGATGGTAAATCGAATTGTTCCAAGTAGCCATTGCAGAGCTTATAGAAATATTGTAGAAGTTATTTTGATCTTCTCAAGTGAAATATTATGATCTCCTTTGTCTTCTTGAATCGCTTTTTGGTTTCATTAACACTTCTTCATGTCGCCACACATAATTTTCTAAAGATCCATTTATGGAAAGTTAGTTGATCCATTTATGGAATGTTGCTACAACAAGCTTGGTTTTTATGTCTTCGTCACGAAGTCTCAAACAACGGTGTAATTCGATAAGTTTTATTTTGTTGCTAAAAAGTAAACTTTACATATACATAATACTTTGTATCTTAAACTAGATCAACTTGAATAAAAATAAAAGACAATAAAATGCATTCTCTTTAGGGATAGGAGATTGAAGAGTTTTATTGTGCAATAACTCGTACCAATTAACATTTTTATTATGAAAATATATTTAATATTATGCAACAAATACACTTTTACAATCCTATAACGTAACCGGATTTAAGAATACTGAATATATATAATCAACTGTCTTGGCCTTTTCGGGGCAGCCGTGGCCATCACCGTACCGGTACATACACTGTACCGCGCGACTGAGATCTGCTGCGACTGCCACCAAACTTGGCAAAGTAGAAGAAGTGTGTGCCGTTTTGAAATTAGAGTTTATGATATCCCATGAATCACTGATCATACTTTGCATGTATATACGTGCCTCTTCCTCACTAGTTCTTGTCTCATGCATATAACATTGGATTGACTTTGGTGAATCTCCTCTTGCCATCTCATCCTGTGAATTATTAAGACTTTGAGCTTTTATTTAATGATGATTTATGCAACTATTTCGTTATTCAGAGTTATTTATTTATTAGAAAAATAAATATTATGTATAATCAATGAGATATACCAAAAATGATGAGAAACTAGCTAATATATGTGTACCGTTGAGGTGGCGAGATCATTGGCGAGACGGAAAATTGTGGCAGAGCTGTGGACAACAGAGTGGTGATTCTTTAAAACATGAGTTAGGGTTTGGTCGGAGACTTTTTCGGGGAGGACAGATAAAAGGTGGAGGAACAACATGGGGACAGAACTCGTGATCACACCATTTTGCATATATTCTTCGAAACTTGGTTTGTATCCAGTTTTGTACCACTTTGCTTCAGTTAGGAATGTTTTAAATAGATCCGTCCACTATGGAAATTAATATTAATATTAATATAAGNGTTAGGGTTTGGTCGGAGACTTTTTCGGGGAGGACAGATAAAAGGTGGAGGAACAACATGGGGACAGAACTCGTGATCACACCATTTTGCATATATTCTTCGAAACTTGGTTTGTATCCAGTTTTGTACCACTTTGCTTCAGTTAGGAATGTTTTAAATAGATCCGTCCACTATGGAAATTAATATTAATATTAATATAAGCATTATAAATAACAAAAAAAGTTTATATATATATATTATATGGTTTATAAATGAAATTTTATAGAAAAACTTACAACTTGTTTGAGGTAAGGAATAACATTAAGTCCTTTGTCTCGGAGAACATCATAACCGAGTTGGTTGATCTCATTGTATAGAAAAAGAAAACATGGTTTCATGTAGTTTGGAAGTCTTTCAATATGATTCACATCCCATCTTAAGACAATAAAGAATTATTATAAGGATTATAATTGACTACGAAAATGTTTATGCAAAATTGTACTTCACCTATATATACGAGTTTATAAAAATATTATATCAATATTATTGTATATATTAAATTTAAAACAAAAATATTTTATCATTATATAATAAGATAACGTTAAACTATGAGACAAATTCAAAATACGATCCCAAATTTTTACCCTACATTATTTTAAAAATGTCGAGGTTTACCAATTTTCAAAAATAATTCCATATAATATTATCAAAATCATACTTTCAATAACTCTCGGATAATAATTTAGACACATGTATATACATGTAATGAATTAAAAAATATATTAAATTTGCTTATAGGTTTATTGAATTTTAAAATCATACTATATCATAAATGTAAGTCATGTGTGTTATATTTGACAAGTCATGCCTGATATATGAAATATACTTACTTTTCAACGACAGATGTGAAAATCGCGAGCTCTTCTAATGTACCATATGTATCATAGATATCATCCATAATCACAATTAACATAGTTATTTTTGTGAGTATCATACGATAATATCTAAACTCCGGCTCGTAAAATATTCCAATAGTCCAAAAATAAGTCTCTGTGATTCGATCTCTCACAAAGTCAAGTTGTGTAATAAGTCCAACGTTGTTCCACCAGCTACATAAAAATTATGATAACAACCTAATTAAATAAACATATACTATAATTCACTCAGACAAGGAGACAAAACATACCTAGAAATTATCTTAAGCTCTTCTTGATGATTAGCTTGTAGCATGTTGAAGTCAAGTGCTGCAAACTCTAGCAAGATAGGGTTCATGTCATACTTGTTTCTGTATACATCTATATACCATCTTGCTTCTAATCTCCTCATGCTCCAGTGGTAAGGCGTTTCTAGTGCTCGTTTCACCATCTCTAACATATAATTATTATTTTTTCCACAAATATTTTTCATATTTTCAGCTACAAACTTCTTTAATTGTTTATTTGAATAAGTTCTAGCATTCTTGATTTTAAACTCTGAATCCATTGATAAATAAGAAGCTTCATATAGAGTGAGTAAACCTTTATAGTCAGTGCATAGAGTTTTTCTGAATTCTCCAGTCTCAGTTTTGAAAACATCAAAAACATCTGCAATATAAATACTTATTATATTTTTGGAAAATATGATATTATTTGATTAATTATTATATATATGAAAATACCTTGAGAGACATCAAAGCCATGTTGTCTTAGGAGAAAAAATTCAAGTGACGTAGCATGAAGATCTTGTGATTCCTTTTTAATTTGACCATGTTGGTCATGAATTTCTTTTAATATATGATATATTTCGTGTTTATAGTGATACGAGATTCCAAGTCTTTGCAGAGAATCTATAAGTTCTAGCTGCTTAATAGAACCTTCGGTCTCATTTAGTGTCTTCGTCACCTCTTCTTTCAACAATTTAGCTCTCTCCACGCTTTCAACTTTTTTCTATATGTATCAAATTAATATATAAACGTAATTATAACTATACTATATAGCCCTGATATATGTTAGTGTATATATGTTATATTTTGTACGTACCAAATGAGTATTCTCGAGTGAGAGTATGTATTGATGATCCCATAGAGGCGGACGATAATTGGCGGATCGACGGATGGTGATGGCATGAGCTGGTGTTGTTCGGGAGACGGCGTTGCAAGGGAATTGCCGAGTGTTTTGATGAAGAGCGTTGGTAACTAGAGCTGAGGTTAAGAAGTGATTGTGAGTAGTCATTTGTAAAGGTTAAGGGAGTTCAAGAAAAATAAACACACACTTTGGTGGCTTTTGTTATTGATGAACATTAAGACTTGGTGTAGAATTATTTATACATGTAGAGGTCGACAACTATTTGTTATGCCATTACTAAATTTATTCAATTATGTTAAATATATGTCCCTTTCTAAAAACCTCTGTTTAATAAAAACTGTTAGACATATATGTTTTTTTTAATATACCACAAAATTAGATGATATTGATTGGAATTTTTTTTTTTTTTTTTTGCCATCTAATAAATTTTATATTACAATGATACGTCACTGTTTACAATAGGTTTTAAAAACTCGGGACATATAGAAAACATTTCTCATTGATGGTCTAGACCTAAACATCGTTTAGATAATACATCCGCACACATATTATATACATCCGAAAACATTTCCCATTTATTGGAATTATTTTTTTAATTTTGATTAAAGAGTAGACTTTTAGTTTAAAAGTTACATTAAAAATATTAAACTGGATTAAATTATTAATAAAATATTATCAGTTATATTATACCTAAAAAATTAGTATCGGATTTTACTGTACAAGTAAATTGTCCAAACCTATTATTATTAGTCCAAAACAAAAAGGAGTAATTTGTTCAGACATATTATTAAGGGTCAAAAACAAAAAGAAACGTAGACAATTTTGTATGTCAAATTGAAAAGTCTAAAACACATAAATTGATAAACATGGTAATGATACTTATTTTACGTGTTAGTTTTGTTAAGTATTGTTGACTTTTTGTACCACGATAAACATGCTTTATTTAAGGATTTGACTATGAGACTTATGTTTCATGCAGTTCCGGGGCTGACACCAATTTATACAAGCATTGACCTGTGGCCAATTATTATTTGAATTTTTTTTTTTTTTTCCTAATATCTATTAAGTTATCATATTTATAGATACGATCTAATTATACAATGAGTATTTATTAACAAGTACAAATATTACAACAACGGCTGTAATTATAATTCAAGGCAGACAGTGTTATGAGAGAAAGCAGAGTATCAGCTGACCGATTGTGTATTAGAGGTGACCTTATAGAAGTCGGGGTTTGTTGCACGTATTAGCTCTAAAATTACTACGGTTATCAGAGTAGTAGTTACCATCAAACAAATTATAACTGATTTAATGAGCCATTCTGTTTTGGACAGGTTCTACAATGATCCTTCCGCAGATTCACCCACGGAAACCTTGTTACGACTTTTTCTTCTTCTAATATTACAACATACAACATCATGTAATTTTTTAAACTTTTATTATAATCTCTGATATTCGAACTCGAGATACCTGATATAGAAACCATAGACCTATGTGATCTGAATTATCTTAGCTAAGTTTTGCCAAAAAAAATCTGTTGTCAAGTAGTTAGATTCACTCAAAAACATTATCAAATTTGAATCACAGTAGAGACATTTAAAAAAATAATTAAATAAATTAAAATTGTAGATCCATTAATTTTTCTAGCCTATAGTTTTGTAACACTGAGGACCAAGCAATGTATTCACTCTATAAAAGAGATAAATTTGGTATATCTTTAATAGAACTTAGTAGAGTTTCAACTACAAGTCGGAAAGTCTACTTTCACACAGTAACACAGATATTAACCCAAGAACACTACAACTAATAAGTATAAATCTATTATTTTGTTATATTTGTCAATTATTAGAATCTTAACTCATGATGGTCTAACCGGTGAAGTGAAAAGACCACTACTAGCATAAATCCTAATTTGAAATTATTGCCTGTATTTTCAGCCAATCTGGCTCAAATTTTAGGAATTTTTTGTTTCTGTGTGCAATGTGTTTACTAGTATCAATCGAGAAGAGAGACATATCATTTAATAAACTAGATATGAACCCGTATGACTCACTGAGTTTTTTTTTAACATCATTTACATCAGATTTGTTTATATTTTATACATTTTAGTTTTGATCGAAACATAATAACTATTCTAATTTAAACTAAATTAAAAACACAAAAATAACTATTTATATTTACATGTTGTTCAAAAAATAATTTTGTTTAAAATCAATTTGAGTTTTTTTCGAAATAATAATATTTTCTTCCTAATTTTAGAATTTTTTTAATTTATATTACTAGTACTACTATTTATTTATTTGTTGATGTCTCAAATTATAAGATTGTTGAAGTTTACAACATATAGCATGAAATTAATATTTATCTTTTATGGATATTACATTCTTTATGTTTGTCAATATAATAATTGCCGTATTTCTTTTTGTCAGATCTTAATTTTATATCTAAAAAGTTTAATCAGATAGAAATGTTTGAACTTCTCGAAAGCAAAGACAATAATAAGTACCACCTTTTCAGTTGTGGCATACTTGCATTGAGTATCATCTAGTGTCCTGCTTGCATAGTAGATCACATGCATTTTCTTATCCTTCTTAGGACTGCTCCAACCGCATAATCACTTGCATCAGTTATGATCTCAAAAGACATCTCCCAGTCCGGAGGTTGAACTATCGGAACACTCACTAATGCTTTCTTAATCATATGAAAGGCCTCTAAGCAAGTATTGTCAAAGTCAAACTTCACATCTTTGCACAACAATTGAGTCATTGGTTGAGCAATCTTGGAGAAGTTTTTGATGAATCGACGGTAAAACCCTGTATGTCCTAAAAAACTTCTCACTTCTTTTTCTTTGACTGTGCAGGATGGTTCAAAATTAAAATTATAGTTTAAAAAATTAAAAGTATAAATAATAGTTAGTATTATTGAAATCTAAAATTTAAATAATATTAACTATTACTTAGATTTTAATTTAAAATACATAAATTTTAATAATACTTATTATTTTATAAATTTATAATTTCAAAATTAAAACTATATTTTTACAA
>KE156507.1:11990-25539 GCA_000411055.1 Leavenworthia alabamica
GTGGTGGCGATGATGGTTTAGGCAATGGTGGAGACTTCTTTGGAGCTGGTGGCGACGATGATGGTTTAAGCGGTGGTGGAGAGTTCTTTGGAGTTGGAGATTGTGGATTTGGTGGTGGAAGTGAAGGGTAAGAAATAGACACGGCAGTTCCTGATCCGTTGTTATAAGTACATTGCCAGACTTTGGAATCTCCAAAGCTCCATTTATTACCATAGTAATGGTTGTTGTCAGTATCCATCATCAACATGTTCTCATCGGAGACTTCTAAAGGTTTTGGCCATTCTCCTAGAGTTATGGTTGGTGAAATGATGAGACAAAGGAGAGGTAAGAGGACTATGAAGCTCTTCATTGTTGAATGTATAGAAATTGCAAAATTTTATGGAAATGAAACAAGTTATATATAGTGAAGCTTTTGTTTAACCTATTTTTCTTGGTTTGTTTTGTTTTAATGTATGGAAGAGTATGACCTTTATTTGTGGATGTTAAAACGGGTATAGTTTAAGCTATATTTTAGGGATGTTAATACGGGTATAGTTTAATGTATGGAAGAGTATGAGCTTTATTTATTTGTGGATGTTAATACGGGTATAGTTTAAGTTAACACTATAGTGTTGTTAGAAAAAGATAGAAACAAAGTTAAACATTAAATCCCCATAACTTGTTAAACATTAAATCCCCATAATTTATATTAAATTATTTTGTTTAGTAAACCACATATTACTCAACGAAGACCAAACAATATAAAGTACAAGAGAAATGATCACGATTACACATAGAAGTAAATATCTCGATTAGAGGAGGGACTCGCTTAGTTTTTAGTGTGTTTGATGTGACACGAGTATTGAAGAAGAGAAACAAAGAAGGGGCTCTTGAACAACATGTGAACGTGGCTATAACACTTCTTGTCCATACTCATAACAATCTCACAGCAATCCTTGTCCAATGCAAGATCTTTCTTTGTCCAGCTTGAGAATATTTGTGAAGAGCATTTCTCTGAGGTCTTATTTGATCCATCTTTCTTCAAGCAATTTTCAAATTCAGCCGAGTGCGAGATAACTTTGGACTGGATAGGTAATAGATGAGGCAGTCCCGAAAGGCTAGGTTGGCTAGGTAGGCCCGGAATATTAGGGAGGCCAGGGATATTTGGTATTTGTGGTATGTCAGGAATCTTTGGAATGGTTGGTATTTGTGGGATATCAGGAATCTTCGGAATATTTGGTATTTCCGGTATGCTAGGAATCTCTGGAACATTTGGTATTTCCGGGTTGCTGGGAAGTCCAGAGATGATAGGAATTCCCGGGATGTTAGGAAGTCCGGAGATGATAGGAAGTCCGGAGATGATAGGAAGTCCGGAGATGATTGGAAGTCCTGGGATGTTAGGAAATCCAGAGATGATGGGAATCCCCGGGATGTTAGGAAGCCCCGGGATATTGGGAAATCCCGATAGCAATCCCGGGGATGATAAAAGTGTGTTAGAGTCTGATACATAAGAGCTAGTCTGGCTAACTTTGGAGTCTTTGAGACGGCCAAAGTCTTTATGATGGCGGTGGCCTGCTGCTGGTTCGGACGGCTTAGGCCACGGTTTCATTGCTAATCCAAAGGTTAAAATGGGGAGAGAAATGAGACATATAACAACTACATGGAGTGTTGTGGTTAAGATAAAGTTACTCATGTTTAGAGCGATCAATATTAATGAACTAAGTTGTGCATGGATACAATTTCATGAGACTAGATTGGTTTATATAGTGATAAAATTATATACTAATTTTATAAAATACTAAAGATAAAATTATATAGATAAAATTATATAGATAGTCATGCAAACATAACCTTTATATATTATTATATATACTCAAAAAACATTTTTTGAAACTCTTATCTCATTAGAGAAATAATTATATTTTTCCTTAATCATGTTGTTTTCATTTTACTAAAAATATGGTCATGGAACTCATGTGATATGTTAAAAAACCAATACATGTAAACTTTTTCTTTGACATCGACGTCTTAATCAACTATTTTTGATAGATTAAGCATATTAAATAGTAGATAAGTTCATTCAAGTATTTTCACAAACATTCTTTGAGCATTGAATTAACTAAGTTACTAATTTCTTGGCTTATTTTAGTATTAGAAACACTTAAGTAGCAATGATCAATCATATTATAAACCTATGATCCATTAATTTACTCATAATCACTCTACTCTACAATTTCCTAAAGTACTAAAAAAACTACTCATGAATCATATTTAAACACAAAGATATGTCAGTGATCTAAGCATCATCATAGATAAACAAATGGACAAAAAATTAAGAAGAACAGAGTTTTTGATGCTTAAATACAAACAGAAAATATTGTCTCTTTCTTTTTAGTCTCAAAATACAAGTCTCAAACAGATGTTCTTCTCGTTTGCATTTTATAATAAAAATCGATGTTTTAAAATCTAAAAGAATCCGGAAACCCTCGCTGGTAACCCACCACAAAGATGGTTAAAAATATCCAGGATCACATGTCAAAAGAGAATTTTAAAATATTTATAACTTTTTAGTTTTAGAACACTTTAAGACTAATAAAATATTTGATTTTGAGAATACAATTACAGTTATTGTACAAATTTTTATTTTTTAAAATGCTTATTATTAGTATTTTTTTATTTTTAAAAAAACACAAACTAATTATTTGTGTTTCTATCTATTTTTAATCTTTATTTACAATTTTTATAAGTATTTTATATTAAAAATAATAAATTATTATATAAAAGGATAAGAAATAAATATAGAAGTCAATTGATTCATTATCAATTAATTTTGAGTTAGAAGCACAACTTAATATAGTATCAAAACTCGATCCATATGTTGTTTAGTCCGATCTATTGGTATGACCTAAAATCAGATACACCGATCCTTGTATAGCCGATGACTTAACACTTTTTTGTATCTCTTATAAAAATCTCAAAGCAATAGGACTTGGTACAAAAAGGTTGTAAGTACCATGTAAGTTCTTTGGTGTTGGATTGGTCTCTCTAAAGGAGATTCTTAATAATTAGGTCCATTGTTTGGATTCACCCAGTCAAACGAGTTATTCGTAGGAAGATTGTCACAGTCAAGGAGCATTAGCTCAACTCAACATTGAAACTGGTATACCAATTCAAGATATCGAACCACTTGTTCTCTTAAACGTTGCTTGAAGTTGTTCAAAGCTGAGAACATGGCCGAGACTGATGCAATGCAACAAGCTTCACTTTTTGTTAATATATAGTTTAATAATTATAGTTATTTAGTGTATATATCAATGTCGTAGATTATACTTGTACAAAACATCTAAAATCATAGTAAATAATGCAAGACTCAAAAACAAAAAAGGGCCATAAAGACTTGTCATACTAATAATGCTAGCCATGTGAAGGACGACTATATACAACACAACTATGTTGCTAATAAACTTGTTTTAACCTTTAACAAAAAAGAAGAAGTTTATATGTAAATATATACCTACACATGTGTAAAGATGCTTACACGACAAATTATTATCTGACACTTCACATGTGACCCATTTAGATTCCAAGGCTGTTCATTGTGTGTACTAAACTACCAAACTCCTATTAATAAATATATTTTGTTCATATAATTTATATATTGCATAAAAAATCTTTAGAGTAACAAAGCAACAAATCATTAATACCATATTAGTAAATAGTAATCAAATGTTTTTAACTCAAAATCAGTTGGTAAAGAGTAGATTTGACTCATGTAGCTTATATACGATCCAAAGATCCTTAGGTCATTTCAAGATGTGAGTGAGAATCACAGCCTAATCCAACATCGCATCTCATATCATATTAGTAAATATTGTTTTCAACTCAAAAATAATTAGCAATGAATGAATTTGACTCATATATCTTATATGTCATTGAGTCCACTGGTATCGGACTCTAATAACTCCATATAAAAAACGAGACAATGTTCTCTTTTATCATTTTTTGTAATGAATATATAATGTATTTTATTTCCCAAATAGAAAACGCCAAAAATAATTGTTACAAAATATTTATACGAAAAAAAAAGTGTATTGTAAAGTTTATGAGAAGTAATTAACTAATTTAGGGATTTCTTGTCGGAGGGAGACAAGGGTTTAAGTGAACTTGTTCTAAAGTCATTGTCACCTTTAATCTTGGATGACAAGTTACTCTTGAAACTGAGGATGTGTAAGAACCTGCTAATCTTTTTTCTCCACGTCAGCAGAGGACGTGGCATTGGCTTATAAATAATCTCTTTTTGTTCATGTTGGTATTGATGATCCCATGAAGCCTTCAAGTGTTCAAGCTGAGTACTTTCTTTTTCTTTTTCCCATGAAGTTACTCTGTTGTCTTCGAATTTGATCGAAATAAATGAATCTATACATATTTTTTGTTTTTTAAAATTAGTGGAGCTATAAATAATCCACAATCTCTATACATGTTATATATTATTATTTAAATCCAGATTTGTATTGGTTTTGAGTAATTAATCTAGAGTCTGGTTTGGAATTCGAACAATTAATAATTCTTTTTCTTTAGAATTAATATTTTCAAGAAAAAAAATTCCCAAATAAAATACTAAGTTATACATAATCCCTCTCGTTTAATTTTTATGTAACTTTAAGATTTTTATTTTATTTTATAGTATATGTTGTTTTATGTTTTTAGTATAGTTTTTAACAAAATTATTATTAATACCTTTATTATTTTAATGCAATAATCAATTAAAATATATAATATATAAAAACAAAATTCAATATTATTTAAAAAAATGTGCATATTTTTTAAAATGCATATATTTTAAATAGTATTTTTAAAATTAATGAAAGCATTATGTAAAATTAAAAAAAAACTTTAAAAAATAGAAACAATGACAAGTTTAAGATTTGTAGAAACTTAATCAATTATTGGTAGGCATTTAAAACGAATAAACCATTTTTTTAGAATATGATACCTTCTGGACTGATGATAGAGATGGTTTTGTGATGAGACTTGTTGTGTCTCAGTTCAAACAAACCAAGCAAAGAGAAGAGTCTAAGAGGTTTCTTTCTAGAAGACTTTTGAAGGTTAATTTTATGTTCTTGAACGTTTTGGTACGAAGCTGGAGGAGATAGATCAGGTCGTAGTCTTTGTAGAGAAGCCAAAACCATAAGCCTCTCGTTAAGACAGAGAGGACACACACCTTCAATAAACTCTATCGGATGGATCTTACAAGAAGATGTTAAGCTTTGGTTTTGTCCTTTCATGGCTTTTTTAGAAGTTGAAGACTGTTTTGGTTTTAGAAACTTGATGGTGAGAAGCACAAGTTGTCACTATAAATGAAACTATTTATAAGATATTATATGATTTTGAAGTTTTTTTTTATTTTGAAAATATGATAATGATTGTGTAATGGAGAGAATATAGTAGTTATTAAGGAAAACAATTATTGCTAATTATGTTTGGATTTTATGTACGACAAAACTATGGTCTTATTTATTTATAAGAGTTTGTCTAAAGTGTGAATTAACAGTGTAAAGCAGTAAAGGTAACGGCGAATTTTGGCAGATTATGATGAACATTAAAATTTATTTATTTAGTTGTCGTTTAAAGAAAAGACTATGCAATAAATTAAAAGATTGCATTTGTTAAGAATATTAAAACATTAGTTTTTGTTTTGGGGAAAGAAAACACTTCTAATAATTTGATCAATAATGTTCGTATATATTTGTATGGCGCATCAAAAGGATATAATAATTTATTTTTATTTATTTATGTGATGACTTTAAAAAATTTCAAATTATTAATAAAGTGTTTGAAGGAAAATAAGAAAGAAAACACTTCTAAAATTATTTATTTTGGTTATCAAAATCTAAATTAAACAAACAAAATGGATTTGATAACAAAATGGATATTTATCAAAAAAAAAAAATTATCCTCTATTTCACCATTAATATTATAAATTTTTTATGAATGTGAGATCAATTTCTACTTACGATGATTCCATGAGACAAATATTTTTTGATAGGTAGTTCTACATATATGACATCTCCAAGATAGATAAATTCTCTTCGCAAAATTTGAATCTTCGATGGAAGGTTTTGCATGTACGACATCACTTATGATGAACAAGTTCTTTTCGCAACAAACATATCTTCGACAGACGATTTTCTCTACGCACACGGAAACCTTTGGAAAACATTTATATATTTTAATTTGTAATAATTGTATTCTCTGAGTTTCGAACTCTATACATGATGTAGAATCCATTGAATCCTTAACTACTATGCCAATGTTTATTCTTACCAATTTTAGTCAAAATTAATATCATAGAAGTCGACTCTTATTAACCCTTATAAGTAATAAATATGTACACACATTATGTATGTAAATATTGATGTGAGATTGTAAATCATATGAATGGTGGTGGTTGGAATGGTAATATGAATGAATAGCATAATACTTGCATTTGAGAACAATAAAGCAAATGCAATTATCATGGTGTAAATGGGGTCCACACTTTTGGATCTTCTTCACAATCATTGTAATAATTTGTATAATAAAGATACAAAAGTGCATTTCAGTTTTGGAAGGTTGTGCAGTGTTATTTTGTGTAATGCATATTGGATGTAATTTCTTTTTCTTTATTTTTGACTAATCTCATAGTTTTTTTATTTGCATATTGGTGTTTTGTTTAAGATATATATACCTTAATATTGTTTGAATCAGTTTTATACAGTAAAACCTCTTTAAATTAATACTCGATAAATTAATAAACACCATAAATTAATAAAATCTTTCGGTCCCGACCCGGATCAATGTAAAAAATAGTAAAATTCGATAAGATAATAAGATAATAATTTTTTTGAAATTCTCATGTAAAAGTATAGTCCCAATAATATCATAAATTAATATCTATTTTATTCTGATAATTAAGATTATTTATCACAACTTCAAGTTCATGAATGTTGTTTTCATGTTAATCCTTCTAAATTATTTGAGACACAATCATCTGATCGAATTTTGTAGTGTCGAAAAAAATTTACTATTACCACTTGAAAAACATTAAGTGTCCAAGCAGAAACTGTAAAATTGATACTATTCACAAAATTCATATATGAATTTTAAAGAAAATTTTTCATTCACATTTAAATTTTTTTAAGAATATCATAGATAAAAAGATATTTGTATAAATTAATAAATATTAATTTATAGATAAATTAATATCACGATAAATTAATAAAATATCAAAGTCCCGACATTATTAATTTATAGAGGTTTTACNAAAATATCAAAGTCCCGACATTATTAATTTATAGAGGTTTTACATAACAACTTTTAATTTGATAAATTTTTTATAGTATAAAAACTAATTTTAGATATATATTAAATAAATTGAACAAAAAGGATTCAACAAAAGAAGATATATATTAAATATGAAATAGCAAAAAAAAATATTTATAGAGTAAGAATAAATTTGCTATTCGGGTTTTAGATTTGCCGGGTTAATATATAAACATAATTATAAAAGACGGGCTCAAAATATATATAGATCAAACATTGTTTTTAGTCTATCTTAATATTTTTATGTTTGTTTGTTTTTTATTTTAAAATATATTAAAAACAAGTAATATTTAATGTTGATTTGATTTAATTATATTTAAATTTGAATATATTTATTTATTTAAAATATGAGTGATTAAAATATCAATATTTAATATAGTATTTCATAGGAGTGTCAAAATGGGTCATGATTTATAAATCATTCTAACTCAATCCATAGTCTATGACCCTAATGAGTCAAAATATTTTGATTTTGATGAATTGACGGATTAGATAGATTACGGATCAAATGAATCTTGGGTCACATAGATCAAATTTTTTTGGATCATTACTCATTAGATATAAATGGATGACCCATTAAATTTATTTATTTGAATACTATTCCAAAATATTTCTAGAACTAAAATATATTAAAACATTTTAAATCTTAGTTTCATAACATACTGGGCATTCGGATTATGTTGGAATATAAATCTGCAATCAATTTGTTGTACAATTTATTCCATTTTGGACTTTGATGAATAAATATAGCAGACAAAAAATAGTAGTAATTTTTATTTTGGAAAATGAAAAAAAAAAGTCTTATTTTTTCGACAATTTTTGTAAGAAAAAATATAAATAAATTTAACAAAACAAAAAAGTAAAAATATTTAACAGTTTATATATACTGGATAAAGATCTGCATATTTAAGGATGTAATAAAATTATCTATAGCTTATAAGATAAAATTAAAAACTGAAAAAAAACAAATTAATATAATTTCAAAGAATTATAAATTAAAATGATTTTTAGAAAAAAATAATTTCTCTAAAAATAAATATATATATATATATATATAAATCTTTAAAAAATAAAAAATCTATACATGTTTATAAAAAAAGTTTAAACATAAATGAAAGATATCATAGACTTAACCATATATATATAATCTAGTCAAAAATAGAAAAATTCTGTAGTTTTGATTTGTTGTTTATTTTGAATTTATGTGAATACCTCGTAAGTTATATGAGCTTGTATAATCAATCATTGTAAATTCCAAGTTCATCTGATTATCCATGGCGACGTCTCCTCTTCTCTACACACTCTTCATCTTCTTCTCCATCATCATCATCTCACTCCAGTCATCATCCTCCTCTGAAGAAGAAGATACACCAATCACAAGATTCCAACAATACTTAAGATTCAAAACCACACATCCAAACCCAAACTACACAGAACCAATCTCATTCCTTCTTAACCAAGCTCAATCTCTCGGTTTAACCACTCAAACCATCGAATTCGTTTCTAACAAACCAATCCTTCTTCTCACATGGCTTGGTTCAAACCCTAATCTCCCTTCAATTCTCTTCAACTCTCATCTCGATTCAGTTCCCGTCGAATCTGATAAATGGATTCATCCACCATTCTCAGCTCACCGTACAATCAACGGAAACATCTACGCTCGTGGCTCACAAGACGACAAATGTATCGGAGTTCAATACTTAGAAGCAATACGAAATTTGAAATCAAAAAGCTTCGTTCCTCTGCGTACGATTCATATCTCTTATGTTCCTGAAGAAGAGATCGGTGGATTTGATGGAATGATGAAATTTGCAGATTCATCTGAGTTTAAGGATTTGAATTTAGGTTTTGCTATGGATGAAGGACAAGCTAATCCTAATAATGAATTTAGGGTTTTTTATGCTGATAGAACTCCATGGAATCTTGTTATTAAAGCTAATGGTGATCCAGGTCATGGTGCTAAGCTTTATGATAATTCAGCTATGGAGAACTTGATGAAGAGTGTTGAATTGATATCTAAGTTTAGAGAGACTCAATTTGATTATGTTAAAGCTGGGAAATTTGCTAATTCTGAAGTTATATCTGTGAATCCTGTTTATCTTAAAGGTGGTATTGTTACAAGTGATGGGTTTGTGATGAATATGCAACCTTCTGAAGCTGAAGCTGGTTATGATTTAAGATTGCCTCCAATGGCTGATCCTGATCTTATGAAGAAAAGGATTGCTGATGAATGGGCTCCTTCTATTAGAAACATGACTTTTACGGTAAAAAATTGATATGGCTCTTTCTTTAAGCTCTAATAAGTAGAAACATGTTAATGTTTTGGTGTCTATTGCAAATCTCTCAAGTGTTTCTAAGCTTTTACTAAGTTGAAAGTGTTAAGCTTTTTGTGGTTATGTGATATCTCAATTGTTAATAGTAACTAAGATCCATACTCTAGCTTAGTTTTGTGAATTATGATCCTTAATGAATTGGATGATTTGAGAAGTTTGGTTTGATTCTTCGATTTTGATCGTATAAAAGTTTGAGATGCCTCTAAGCTAGTTTAGATAACTCTCAGTAGTTACTTAGGATTGTTTGATCTGTTTCTAATGAATCTTACCATAGATTCCGTTTCTGTTTTAGTTATAGTTTTTTTATTAGTTCTTGTTATTACACTGTATTCAATGTCTAATTATGGTTATATAAAAGCGGTCCTGAGTTTGGTTCTTTGTAAACTATGACCCTAAATGAATTGAAAGAATGAAAAAGCATTGTTCAATAGAGTAAGATACTAAGTTCAGAGATCATATAGAAGTTTGTAACGTTTGCTTTGATATTACTATTGAGAGATGCCTCTGAGCTAGTTTGGTTAACTCTTATATTACTATTATCAGTTTAAGCTAATGAGAGTGCTTTAACTCGATACTTAAAAGAGTCTTAGATCATAGATCTTATCAAGTTTCTTAAACTTTTGCTTTGCTTGATTATAACATTGTTTGATTATTTTTGTTTGAAACAGATACAAGAAAAGGGAATGTTAAGGGACAAGTTAGGGAGACCATTAATGACTTCAACAAATGATTCAAATCCTTGGTGGTCTATCTTCAAGCAAGCCATTGAATCAACAGGTGGCAAACTCGCAAAGCCTGAAATATTAGCTTCAACAACAGATTCAAGATTTATTCGTAATTTGGGAATACCAGTTTTAGGTTTCTCTCCAATGATCAATACTCCTATTTTATTACATGAACATAATGAGGTATTGACTAGATGATACTCTCTAACATCTTTGAATCTTTATGTATTTTAATCATAAACGTTTTACTTGTGGTCTCAGTTCCTTAAAGATACAGTGTTCATAAAAGGTATAGAAGTATACGAATCGATTATTAGAGCTCTAAGTTCATTTGAGGGAGTAGTATCTGATCAAGTGATTTGAAGCATGAAGATGGTTAAGTCTCACATTGTTGCTATGGACAAGAATTATACTGAGTGTGTTCATATGTAAGATATTTTTATTTACTACTCTAAAGTGTATAATAATAATAATGCTTTGTCTGCATAATTCTCAAACTTTGAAGAGAAAAATTCATTGGTGGTTGGAGCATGATTTTCACAGTGTTGATGCTTTACCTCTCAATGTTCTAGTTTTCAAGAGTTGTTACATATTCTTTCTTATTATATGAGTGAACGTAGAATACAATTATAGTTTTTACTAAACTCTACGAAACTAATAAATAACTAAGACAAAAAAATAAAAAATAAAAATATAATTCACATAATGTTATTTTTGATTTGTCAAGTACATAATAAGTTGGAGATTTCATGACGGCAAAACAATGTATTTTTGTTTTTAGCTAGCATATTTGTTAGACTTAGACATCTTTTATATATAGGCATGTGCATAATTTCTCGGTACTTGCCTGACTAGCCGACCGAGCTTGTCCCATATTTGTCCAACCCAAGTACCCAACTATCAAACCAATGCGATCCATTATTGGCCAATGCCAACGCAAGTACAAATACAAGATGGAAAATATCTTTTGATACTCGTCCTATTACTCATCCCATATTTGTTATCAGCAAGTATATGTATATGCTGTATGCAGATCCGGTTCTACCATTAATTTAAATTCAACAAACATTTATTTGGGGAATCAAAAGTAAATACTTTACTGTTTAGTATATTTCTTAAGTATAACAGTGTCATCTTTTATGTGTGTTTTAGACAATATTTTACAATAGGTCGGGCCTGTGTATATATATTATTATTAGCGAATTATATTGATCACTCGCAAAAACACATGTCTTCCACACCAAAAAAAAAGCCTTTACACCTAATAAAGTATATGTTGTTGGGTAAAAAAGTATATGTTACCTGCAAAATATACATGTTATCAACTAAAAAAACGTAGGTCATCCATAAGGGAAAAAGAACTATTTCAACATAAACAATTTTCAAAATGTCTTTTTTTACGTGAACAAACTATTAGTGCTTTACGCTATATGAATTATATATAAATTCAAATTTTGTGCATGAACTTTAAAATTACCTTAAAAAACCGACATTGACTCTATAAACGTTAGTCAAACGTTAATTACGCTGACTAAGCATTAAACGTGGTAGCTTATGTGTTAAAAACGGATTAATAATCGAAACTACGTCGTTTTAGCTAATGAAGAGATTAAAAAAAAACTGAAAACGACGTCGTTTTGAATTGGGGAAAAAATTAAAATTAGGTCATCGATTAAACTTGGTGATTAAACTCGTTTTCTCTTTGGCGATTCAACTACGAAGCGATTCAACTTCAAATCGAGTTCACAACTTCGATTTCGATTGCGAAAATGAGGTATTTTCAATATATACATTGGTGGGTTTCAATATATGTGAAAATGAGTTCATAACTTCGATTTCGATTTTGGTTCTCATTTTTAATTTCGGATGTTTGGGTCTCGTTTTGATTTTTTTTTGTTATTTTTGTTCTTACACTTCTGTTAATTTCAATATATACTTTGGTGAGTTTTGGATGAGGAATCATAATGGAGATTTGGGATATGTTGAAGGAGAAGTGAAACAATTGACATGTAAATCTGAAAAATTATTAGAATATTGACTGATGAGTTTGAAGACTTATATGGTCAATTGTTGTGGTATCGGCTACCTTTTGAGGATTGTCATGAACGAAAGAGTTTGTCTGATAGTAGATTGAGCTTTAAAAAGATGTGTGAAGCGGCTGAATGGACAAGACAAATCGATATTTTTATGGTTGACTTGAGTAAGTATGCAAACGATGTGATATCTCGATGGGAGAAGAGTGAAGAAGAAAAATCGATGACCTAATTTTAATTTTTTCCCCAATTCAAAACGACGTCGTTTTCAGTTTTTTTTTTAATCTCTTCGTTAACTAAAACGACGTAGTTTCGATTATTAATCCGTTTTTAACACATAAGCTGTCACGTTTAATGTTTAGTCAGCGTAATTAACGGTTGACTAACGTTTATAGAGTCAATGTCGGTTTTTTAAGGTAATTTTAAAGTTCATGCACAAAATTTGAATTTATATATAATTCATACATCTTAAAGCACTCATAGTTAGTTCATGTAGAGAAAGACAGTTTGGAAATTGTTTATGTTGAAATATGCCTTTTTCACTCATCCATAATATATGCATGTTTTATATGCAGGTCCGGCCCATTGTTATATAAAGTTCAAGGGCAAAAAAAAAATTTAGCTTTTACATATTATTTTTGGGTCTCTAAAATTTTTTTTTTACACTAAATGTCAAAAAAAAAAATTTTATTGGGCCGGGCCTGTTCATACGTAGAAAGAAAGAAAGCTAAATCCTAGTTTCAAATAAGACAAAATATTAAGGGTTCGACTGGTTTAAACGCAGCGGGTGCGGATGAGATTGCGGAAGTTTGCGGAAGCAGAAAGTTGCGATTTTAATCGTTATAAAGCGATTTAGACGATTGGTATAACGGTTAAAAACAAGAGCGTTTGCGGAAAATTTGTGACTGGTTGATCAGCGGATGAAATAATGGCTGAACTAAAAATCATTAAAAGAAATATAATATATAACAATAATAAGTTATAAACTAACAAAACACATTATTATCATAAGATATAAATTATTCATAAAATATTATAAAAATAAAATAATAAAACATTAAATACTTATTCAAAATAGAATAATTTTATAGTAAAATATTGATTAATTCATACATTA
>KE156507.1:25794-45292 GCA_000411055.1 Leavenworthia alabamica
GTCAAACGTATGGGATTAATCGTCAAAAAAAAACCAAACATCAAGTCAAGTAAAAATAGCAAATACTCTGGCTTGTGTCCATCCTAATATCATATGCCTAAGCTACCCCTAATTATTTATGGACTGTGATTTTTGGTTCCTTTTAGGCTTCCCGAGTGAAACATCAATTGGGCGGCCCATTTAGTTTTGTTTTCCACTTCGCAAAAACGATATCGTTTTGTATGTGTTTTGATTTCAACAAACCCTAAATGAGTCTGGATCTTCATCGCCGAACGTTCTTCCACTCGCTCTATGATTTCGAGGTAAGCTTCTTCATCGCTCTGTAATTTTTGTTCTATGAGTAAAAAAATTTCTCTCTTTTCAAAGTTTTGTGAAAACCTAATTCAAAAAATTCGATATCCTTAGTTATGTTCTTAAATCAGTGTACTCTGTAACAGGTCTTAAAAAACCAAGAGCCTTCAGTGATTATCATCTCATTCCAAATTCTCCGTATTTTTATAACAATTCAATGGGTTTCTCCAAAACTCAGTTGCTTGATCGACTTCAGGTTCCTCCTATCCTCCAAAGTTTTCAATGACTGTTATTAGATTTGCTGAAGAATCGTAGTGTTACTTGTAATTGATAATTGAAACTTATATATATCTTTCAGGAACTTGGTATTGATAATTCCAAATATGAACATCCACCTGTTTTAACTGTTGAAGCTCAGGTGAATAAGTATAACAAATTTGATTTTATAAGCATATAATAATCAGTTTAATTGCTTATATATGGATTTTATAAAACTTAAAAGTTTCTCTGTTTTTAAATCTTCAGGCTAAGTATGTAAGTAGTAGTGAAGGGGCACTAAGTAAGAATCTTTTCTTGAAGGTAATCTTCAAAGCAATTCACCTTTAACTACACAGTTCAAAATATAAACTCTATTGTAAATGACTCATATGTTTCTGTTTTGTTTTTACAGGACAAGAAACATCGATATTACATCGTTTCAGCTATGGTAGATACTAAAGTTGATATGAAAGGTAACACATTTTTTTTCTCATCTTTCATTTTTCTCTTTTGTCGATAAACCAGTGACTTGGCTTCTGAAATCGAAAGGTTATGTTTTTGAATGTTAATGTGTGTTCCCTGTGACTTCTAATTCAAACAGTTTTATCTCAGAGACTTGGTCTTGGTAAAGGAGGTATACGAATGGCTCCTGAAGAAGCACTTGGTCAGCTATTACAGGTAATCTTCATTGTCTTGATAAGTCTGTCTTTTTTCTTACCTTATTTTACAACAAATCCAATTGAGTTTTGGTATTTTTCAAGGTTTCACTTGGATGTGTTACACCTTTTGCAGTTGTAAATGAAACAGCAAGGTATCAACTGTCTTAATATTGATTCATATATATGCCCTTATCGTCTTTGTTATTTCTTCCGTTGTTTGACATTTTTGTTAAAACATTCTTTGTTAAAGAGATGTGTGTCTCTTGTTAGACAAAAACTTCAAGAACCAATCACGTTGCATCTTCCATCCATTGTCTAACGATGTCTCAATCTGTAAGCTCTTTGGTTTAAATCTTTCCGTTTATTCTTTTGTCACTAATTCTAGTTAGGCATGGCCAAAACCTAACTGTAACCGTATTTCGTGTTGTAACCGTTCAATTTTTAACCGTGACCGTGTTAAATGGTTAATAACCGTGACCATTAACTGTATAAATATATTAGTTATGGTTAATCTTACATTATCAACCATAACCGTAATTAACCTTAACCATGTAAAAACTGTTAGTTATTCGTATGTTGTAACCGTAGTACTATAACCTTAACTGTTTTTAAAAATATATATATATATATATATAATTAACTATATGTAAATATTAATTGAAATATATAATCTAATTTTTGCAGTAGAGGTTAAATATATTTTTATAAAATTATGATTAATATTAAGTTATTAACTTTTTAAATTATTAGTAAATACATAAATCAAATTTAACCGTATATAACCGTAACCGTTTTTAACCATAATCAATTTTAACCGTAACCTCTTTAATCGTAACCAGCGGTTAATTAACCGTAACTGCAATAATCGTAACCGTCATGCCTAGTTCTAGTTCTTCTAACGTATACACTGATTCGGTTGTTCATTACCATTTCTAGCTCTTAACACATCGGGTCTGGATAAGTTTCTTCAGTCGATTGGGAGAGAACCAATATATGTTGACTTTGAGGTAAATGTTCTAAACGTTGTAGTTTGAGACATAATGTACCATAGTTCTCTTCTTTAAGGTTGATCTTTTAAAACCATTTTTTTGTTATTTCAGGCTAACCCAGCAGTTGGTAAAGACCAGCCTCCAGATCTAGCTGTTTATGTTCCGTCTGGTTCAGTTATTGTTCTTGTCCCTGAGTCTTCTATACAATCGCCTTCTACAAAGAATGTGTCAGACGAGATTAAAGCACCAGTATCAGGTAGGGCTGGGCACTCGGGTAAATAGGTTGGGTTCGGATAAAACCCATTCAGGTTCAGGTATATCGACTTATGAGTATAGTATATACTGGAATAATTTTGTAGGGTTTTGTTCGGATTCGAGTACTAGTCGGTTTCGAGTACTAGTCGGTTTCGGTTAAGGAAATATTGACAAAAAAAGAAAACATGGTTAAATGTAAAAAATTAAACTAAATTTTCACAAATATAACTAAAAGTTTTAGAATGATTTAATTATTTGTATATATAATTAGACTTTGGTTTTAGCCGACTTATTCGGGTATAGGTTTTTGGGTTTAGAAGTCTAGCACCCATGTAATAATTTTTCGAATTCGGGCTCGTATTCGGTAGTGTTTTTCGGATCGGGTTCGGGTCAGATGTTTTGGGTAGGTTATTTTGCCCAGGGTTAGTACCAGGTTTTAACCATCTGCTTCATATCGTCCTAAACTGTAAAGGGTTTGGTTTATATAACTCGGTTCTCTCAACCGTTGCAGCCAAACCGAGCAAGCCAGTGGATAAGGTCAAGAGCGTCGTGGAGAGTTCAGTCCCATCAGCTTTCAAGAACACTGATAAATTCGTAGAGGAGATTTTGAACAAAACATCTGCTCTATTGGTATCTGAGGTAATAACAAATCTCAAAACTAAATCCGGTTTTACATTTTAGGATCAGTTCTGAACCGGTTTAAGTACAGGTGAAGGAAGAGAATGTGGAAGCTTTAACAGAAACATTGAGAAAACGCCTTACCTCGGAATTGACACACCTTGCTGTGAGTACATTAGAAATATATTACTCTCATCGGTTAGATTAAACCGGTTTTTTTTTGTTATACCAATGTTGGTTTTGGGTAAATTGATTGCAGAATATGTACAAGAACACAGCGTACACAGAAGGTTTTCATGCCGGTACAAAGTATCAGCCTTACCGACCGTAGAAGGTTTGGTTTGCATGTTGAACCGGAGATATTGGGAGAGATAAACATATCGGTTAAGCATTTTGTGTTTTCTTCAGTTGCGGAACTATTTTAGACAGCCTGAAAATGATGATATTTTATGTGATATCGAATGGTTAAAATATAACTGAACCAAACTGGGAATTTTAAATATCTGATCAATTAAAATGTTTTATATCATATAATATATGTAAACTTGAACTAATGACACTCATAAATGAAATTATTTACTTTTTAGAAAGCTAGATTGATGTTTAAATATTTAAATTATTTTTAAAAAGTTATTTAAAATTATGAAATGAAAAGATGATTAATTGATTATTATTTAATTATAAAAATGATAATATTTGTAGAGTGTTCAAATTAATATTGAGGAGAAAATAAAAATAAATAAATCTAATACTTATTATTTAAGTAGTACTGATTAAAAAATGGTTTAAAGATTTTAGTAGTCTATACTAATTATAATATTATATTATTTGTATATATTTATTTATTCTAATTAAAATATTTTATCATGGTATTTAAAAAATTATAACTTCACCTTTTTAAAATTTTGCAAAATATAATCATTGTACCTTATTAATTTATATTCTTTGGATNATTTTATATTAAAAATATATATAGTTAAAAATATATTTTTCCACGCAGTAAAACGTGTGAGTTATAATCTAGTTTTATTATTATTTTTGTTTATATTTAAGTTTTTGTGGCTTTAAAAAAGAATAATTCCTTTTAATACCATCATTTATAATTTATGAGATAAAATTACATTATTTTTTTTAGTTAGACACAAATACCATTTTTTAATTAAAATCATATTTTTAATTTAATGTTAGGATTCAATATTTAGTGGTTGGATTTAATTTTTATTATTTGGATTGATTATTTAGTGGTTGAGTTTAATATTTTTATTGTTTGGATTTTGTGTAATTTCTCAAAAATATAATCTAATTTTTAATTCAATTAAATTATTAAACGGTAATTTTGTATTAATTTTAATGATATTTATGGAAATAAAATTTAATTTGGTGGTATTTTTGAGAATTGCCCTTTAAAAAATAAACAAAATAGATATGATTTTAGAAAAATGACAAAAAAATCAAACAAATAATAGTAGTAAAATTGTTGATGAAATTAAAACAATTGTGACTTTAAAATACTTTAACAGTCTTTACAATTTTGAATTTTTAAAATCATTGCCAAACCATATCCCATTAATTCTTCTTAGTATTTTCACACATTTTAGAAATTTGATTTTTAATCTTAAACAATCGGTCGTTTTGTGTGTTTGGAATCTATATTTTTGTTTTAAAAGAGTGGACATATTTTACAATTTCACTTTTTTATATATTTTCAAAATTTTCAAAAAGAATACACTATCTTGATAAATAAAAGTATAGTAAAAAGATATATAATTGCGTTGAAATCTCACCAAGCAGGCACAACGTAGGCCCAAATTCTTGAAAGTCCATAATTACAGACAGGCCCAACTACGTATGCCAGTTTGGCGCCAATATTTCCCGCCTAATGGACGACACACTCTACTAATCTAATAAACGACTCTTGTGTGCCCTGATACCGTCGCCGGAGGAAAAGATAGATAAAAATGGCGGGAGAAGATTCTGATAATCAGCCGTCATCACCAGCTTCACCTTCTTCAGCAGGATTCAATACCGATCAGTTACCTTTCAGTACGAGCCAGAACTCCGACAATTTCTCCGATGAAGAAGAAGCCGCCGTAGATACTCGTATCATCAGGGATGATGAACCGGAGGATGTAGAGGAAGAAGATGGAGAAGATCTGTTCAATGAAAATTTCATGGAAGATTATAAGATGGATGAGAATGATCAGTATGAGTCCGTTGGATTAGATGATTCCGTTGATGATGACAGAGATTTAGGTCAGATTATGCGTGACCGTCGTGCAGCTGAGGCTCAAATGGATGCTCAAGAAACTCAATTAAATAACCGCAAGCTTCCTCATCTTCTTCACGATAATGGTAATTTAAAATCCTTAATTGTAAACCCTAATTGATATCAGTGAGGTTATTAGTTGATGATAGAGTTAGTTAAAAGTGTGTTAGACAGTTAAGCTTACATGATTGTTGTGTATATAAGTGACTATGTAATTGAAGTTAATGATATACTATACCGTTGTTTGCAGATTCAGATGATTGGAACTATAGAGCTTCGAAGAGGGCTCGAACTACAGGTCCACCGAGAGGTAATGGTGGTGGTGATCCTGATGGAGATCCAAGTTCGCCGGGAGCATCATTACCAGATATTTCAATGACTGATCAAACAGATGATTATCAAGATGAGGTATGAATGTGAATCTTTCTACTTACTTTCAAGCTATGAGTTGCATTTTACTAGTTCTAATGGTGAATAATTTACTAAATTCAGGATGAGAATTACGATGAAGCAGAGTTTGAGATGTATAGAATCCAAGGAACTTTAAGGGAATGGGTTATGAGAGACGAAGTAAGACGTTTTATTGCTAAGAAGTTCAAAGACTTTTTGCTCACATATGTGAAACCAAAGAATGAGAATGGAGATATTGAATATGTTCGTTTAATAAACGAAATGGTTTCAGGTACTTTGCTATATCTACAATAGGTTCTTTACCATTAGTTTGATCTCTGATCTGTTTTAGTAATTCATCTATGGTTTATTTGCAGCTAATAAGTGCAGTCTGGAAATTGATTATAAAGAGTTCATACATGTTCACCCAAATATTGCTATTTGGTTAGCTGATGCTCCACAACCTGTTCTTGAAGTCATGGAGGAAGTTTCTGAAAAGGTCATCTTTGATTTGCATCCAAACTACAAGAATATTCACCAAAAGATTTATGTTCGTGTTACCAACCTACCAGTTAATGATCAGATTCGGAACATAAGGTAATAATAGTGACCGACTTTGTAAGCTTTCACAAGATTTAAGTTAAACCTCATTGTTTGTGAATTTTCAGGCAAATTCATCTTAACACGATGATCCGCATTGGTGGAGTTGTCACAAGGCGTTCTGGAGTTTTTCCTCAGCTGCAGCAGGTTAAATATGATTGTAATAAGTGTGGAGCTGTATTAGGACCTTTCTTCCAAAACTCGTATTCAGAAGTCAAGGTCGGTTCTTGTTCTGAATGCCAGTCGAAAGGACCATTTACTGTTAACGTCGAACAGGTTAGATTCTATGTCCTATTTATTATTTTCTTGTTAAGCTATAGATTTGAATGTGAAATTGATCACACTTTTTTCTCTCTTCAGACAATATACAGGAACTATCAGAAGCTTACAATTCAAGAGAGTCCAGGAACAGTACCTGCTGGACGACTTCCTAGACACAAGGAAGTTATCTTGCTCAATGACCTTATTGATTGCGCTCGTCCTGGAGAAGAAATCGTAAGTTTCAACATACATTACTCTTCTTGAATACTTGCACACTTGTATATGATAGATTACTGATTTTGTCTTATATATATTCTGCAGGAGGTTACTGGCATATATACCAACAACTTTGACTTATCTTTGAACACAAAGAATGGGTTTCCTGTATTTTCCACTGTGGTGGAAGCAAACTATGTTACAAAGAAGCAAGATCTCTTCTCTGCTTACAAGCTAACTCAGGAAGACAAGACGCAAATTGAAGAGCTATCCAAAGATCCTCGTATAGTTGAGCGTGTAAGTTTGATAGAAATCTGTTTAATTAATCTTTTTAAAGTTCATCCGACTTAACATTATTTTCCATTGCTTCCTCTCTCAGATCATTAAGTCAATTGCTCCATCAATCTATGGCCATGAAGATATCAAAACAGCTCTTGCTCTTGCTATGTTTGGAGGCCAAGAGAAAAACATTAAAGGGAAACATAGATTACGTGGAGATATAAATGTACTTCTACTTGGTGATCCAGGAACAGCAAAATCACAATTTCTTAAGTAAGTATACTATCCTGGCCAACTAACTTCCTGTAATGATTCTTCCATTAACACCAAAAATGTTTCTTGTAGATACGTTGAGAAAACTGGTCAGAGAGCTGTGTACACGACTGGTAAGGGAGCATCTGCTGTTGGACTAACTGCAGCAGTACACAAGGATCCAGTTACAAGGGAGTGGACACTTGAAGGAGGTGCTCTTGTACTTGCTGACCGAGGAATTTGTCTTATCGATGAGTTTGACAAGATGAATGACCAAGATAGGTAACAAAAATGCAACTAATGCTAATTACCTTGCTGGAGAAAACAGTGCTGACTATATAAGTTTTGTAACTAGGGTGAGTATCCATGAAGCTATGGAACAGCAGAGTATAAGTATATCAAAGGCAGGAATAGTTACTTCACTTCAAGCTCGTTGCTCTGTTATTGCCGCAGCTAATCCAGTTGGTGGAAGGTATGGAAGTAACTAATACTCCCATTACACTGAACTTAAATTTAAAATTTCGATCTTGCTAATATGATGTTTGTTCCATTGCAATTTCAGATATGATTCATCAAAGTCATTTGCACAAAATGTTGAGTTGACAGATCCGATTCTTTCTCGTTTTGATATCTTATGTGTTGTCAAGGTCATTTTCTTAACCTCTTTGTCTCTAAACTTTTGCTATTGACATAAACATAAACCAATTACTACATGACTGTACAGGATGTGGTTGATCCAGTTACAGATGAAATGCTTGCTGAATTTGTTGTCAATAGCCACTTTAAATCACAACCCAAAGGTGGTAAGATGGATGATAATGATCCCGAAGATGGCATTCAACAATCTAGCGGTTCTACTGATCCGGAGGTTTGTGATTTTTCAAGCTTATAGCTGCTTCTTTGTAGTTTTCATGGTACTTAATGTTGTTATATTCATACAGGTTCTTCCTCAAGACCTGCTGAAAAAATACTTAACATACTCGAAGTTGTATGTATTCCCAAAACTGGGTGAATTAGATGCAAAGAAGTTAGAAACTGTTTATGCTAATCTAAGACGAGAATCAATGGTAAGTTTCTTGATTTTAAATTAATACTGATGACTTAAATTGTCTCTTGACTTGCTTGATCTCTTTGTTTAGAACGGACAAGGAGTTTCAATCGCAACAAGACATCTCGAGTCTATGATTCGAATGTCTGAAGCACATGCTAGGATACACCTTAGACAGTATGTTACAGAAGAAGATGTTAATATGGCTATTCGAGTTTTACTCGACTCGTTCATATCAACTCAGAAATTTGGAGTTCAAAGAACTCTGAGAGAGGTATGTTTAAAACTTCTTCATTTAGTTGTTTGATTATATGGATTCTGATGTCAAAAATAACGAAAACTCGGTTTATTTATGTGCAGAGTTTCAAACGTTACATAACATATAAAAAAGACTTCAACTCATTGCTCCTAGTTCTTCTCAAAGAGCTTGTAAAGAATGCTTTGAAGTTTGAAGAAATCATTTCAGGAGGATCAAATTCAGGACTATCTTCAATTGAGGTTAAGATAGAGGAGTTGCAGACAAAGGTAATTGTTAGATCATTAAGACATGTTTAATATTTACATTTTTTTCACAACTCTCTTAATTTGTGTATTGTACATTGTTTGTAGGCGAAGGAATATGACATTGCAGATCTACGACCGTTCTTTTCAAGCACAGATTTTTCAAAAGCTCATTTTGAGTTGGACAATGTTCGAGGAATGATCAAGTGTCCTAAAAGGTTGATTACTTGGTAAACAAGATGACGAGATTTGAGTTATTCACTACCCAACTAAATATTTTTAGAGATTTCATGAAAATGTTGGATTTTATTTATTAGGAATATAGTTTGATTTTGTGTTAAGATCATTATATCAGTTGCTTAATGATTCGTATTCCCTTTTCTCTAATCTTTGAACCTTGAATTTATGAATTTGTCAACTGCCTTTGAGTCGCTCAGATACAATATTAGTATACTAAATTTAGTATTTACATAGTAAAATTTATAAATTAAAAACATCAATTCTATGTAAATATATTAATAATATAAGCCCATTTTAGGTGTTATTGGGCCTTTTCAATATTCTTAAAAAATAAAAAAAATAATATGAGATAACCCTTTTACAAAAAATAAAAAATGTTGGACACGGAAAACTATATGCAGTTTGTGTTTTTACAATATGAACTCCATGCTGTTTAAAATAGCCAAGGCACATTAGTCGACTGTTTCGGCTTGTTCATCGAAATCCGCAGGAGCGCTCGCTCGTTAAGTTTCGATTAGGGTTAAGAGTATAGTGAAACCTCCGTTTTGGTGAGACTTGTATCTTTGGCGACAACGATTCTCCCTGATTTTTTCATCGGACCTGGTATGTGCTTTCGTCTACTTCTTCATTAGTTAGGAATTTGCCTTTCTTTTCACAGTGCTTGAATTCTTTTGTTCTGAAACGATAATTGAGCTCGATGTTGGAATATTTTGCTCTTCAGATTAAGCTGCAAATTGGAAAAAAATGGCGAATAATCCTCCTCAGTCCTCTGGTGCTCAGGTACGAAAGTGCTAAAACTCTATTGATATGTTCTAACCAATTTGATTAGTAAAACAAAGTTTCTATAGGATAAGTGAATTGGTCTATTGATCTATTTGATGAGCTTTTGAGACCTTTTCTTTCGCAGTTTCGGCCAATGGTTCCTGGGCAGCAAGGTCAACATTTTGTTTCTGCAGCTTCACAACCTTTTCACCCTTTTGGACATGTACCACCAAATGTTCAAAGTCAGCCTCCACAGTTTTCTCAGCCAATACAGCAGCAGCAGCTCTTTCCAGTGAGACCAGTTCAGCCTGCACTTATTTCATCTGGATCTACACAACCACAGTCGAATGCTGCACCTCCAATGACGGGTTTTGGTACATCTGGACCTCCGTTTTCTTCTTCATATAATGTAAGATTCTGCTTTTCTTATATTTGTTTTTTTGACGACCTTTTGTATATGATTCGTTTTCACTTTTTGGGATTCTTGTTTTTGTTTTGCAGTTTGTACCATCATCTTATGGTCAGCAACCGAATTCTCAGACTGGCGTCCCCCCAGCAGCAAACTCTTGGCCTGTTCCTGTAAATCAAAGTGCAACACTTGTTTCCCCTGTGCAGCAGACTGGGCAACAAACACCAGTAACGCTTTCCACAGACCCAGTAAGTGACTGATCACAAATATGTTTTGGTACTTGTATCGATGTCAATATGTGCTATTAATCATGAAGCCATCTCGTACTAAACTTTTGAACTCATAATATGTTGAGATGTATTATCATATAAATTGAGATGAATTATATATGCCTTCTATCATTTATGTCATATCAATCTTTTTCTCTACTATTTTTGGGATGATATGTAGTTGAATCAAGGGTTTCTCTACTTATTATTTTAGTATATAGACTCCAACTTTATCTACTCTTATTAATTCCATATACACTTCTGGAACTTAACTTAGCTCAACTCTGATAAGGTCTGAAAACGTTAACTGTTTTATTTAACATTTATGGATGAAGAATAGTTACTGACCCCAGGATTCCCAAATCAGATTTGACATTGAGTTTTGTTTTAGAGAACCACAAACTACTCGACCTCTGAACATCAGAAAGTTTTCCTATTTATACTCAATTACTAGCTATAAGTAATGTGGCATTGTTGATGAACTCTTATCAAACTCATTCTCCTTTATGTATGCACCATCTCTTTTTGCATTTCCTTTCATCTAACTTTAGTTTTTTGTGCTTTATTCATAATGTGCTTGTTGGATAACAGGGAAATGTGACTCCCCAATCTGCATCTGACTGGCAGGAGCATACATCTGCTGATGGGAAAAAGTATGTTACTAAACTATGGTTCAAATTTAGGCCGATTATCTTTCTACATGTCACTCTATGTACTGTCAATATGTGTTTATGCACTTCCATTTGGAATTGATTATTTTTTTAGGAGATTGTACCTTTCATAAGGTCTCCCATGCTCTTGTTTGGGTTTCATGGTTTTTGAGTCTATGAATCTAAAACAATTCTGGTTATCTGATGTATAATTATCTTTTCTAGGTATTATTATAACAAGCGGACTAAACAATCAAGTTGGGAAAAACCTCTTGATCTGATGACACCACTTGAGGTAAGACTTACAAAGTAGTCAATGTCAGTCGTCTAAAATGATTTTTTTCCTGCTTGTTGTGGAAGTTTACTACTGCTTTTGGTTGTGTTCCACTTCATTAGTGATATACACGATTGCATGCTTGTGTTTGGAAAATGTTGTATTATGTGCTTTCTGTTTCATTTGCATATTCTTTTCCACTGGTTTGGAAGCTCCATTGTAACTTGGGAGATATATAACGACAGCTATATGATCATTTGAAGGCATTAAACAGACAAATATATTTTTTGTATTTATAGTCGCTTGCATCTCTTAGGTGATGCCAGACCATACTTTTGCTTGCATCTTTGTCTTTTTCTTTCTTTTGTTTTCAGTGTGCTTTTTGATAAGTTTTCAGTTTTTAGTTAGTCTCTAATGTACTGATGCTTTTCTGTTTCTCACTTCTTTTTGTATAAATCCTTTGGTGATAACTTTACAGAAGGTTAGGATTAAATTGCTAATTATTCGTTGAATTAATGTTTTTCTGATCTTCCTTTTGGCCTTTTTATATTAAAAAGCAAATGTGTTCTTAGACTCTGCGTCTCTGCCTCATTTTCTTTATTTGAACAGAAGAATTTAAAAATATACTCGTCCTTTCTTCAGAGGTATGCTTTTCTGTTTGAGTAATGAGTTTTGTTCCCTCTGCTAATTTTTGTTTTACACAACAATGTTATTGCATGAGTCTGTACTCTGTATATGGATACGTTGTTAGAAATCATATGCAAGAAGGATGAGATCTGAATGCACACGTGAACAGCTAGGTTTGTTTGGGTTTTTTTGAAACAAGATGGTTAATAGACCTGATAAAATCCTGTCTAGTTTTCTTGCTTGGAAGTTTCATGAACTTAATTTTGTATCGCTTATGGCGTGGACTGTGTGGTTGATATATTCATTGCTACTATGTATATATAGGAACACATACATCTTACCTTTTTTTCACTTGGTCCCATTACCTTTTAGTGACGTTCTAGGTTTCTGTGAAAACAGACTTGATCATCGATCAATGGCTACCCTCTCTGCATGATTTTATAGTTTCTTACGAATTATAATATCTTTCTACAGAGGGCTGATGCATCCACTGTATGGAAGGAGTTTACAACTGCCGAAGGAAGAAAGTATGCCATCTTAAAATTTCACTTGGTCTTCGTTTTGTGCTTTGGTCTATTGCTGCAACTGATTTGTTTTTAATTCATGCAGATATTATTATAACAAGGTTACAAAGGAGTCTAAGTGGACAATTCCCGAAGATTTGAAGGTCTGCTAATTTTCTTCTTTCTCATGTACATTCACCAGTGCAGAATCTATGTTATGTTAAACCTGCATAATTGTATGCAGTTAGCTCGAGAACAAGCCGAATTAGCTAGTGCAAAAAGGCCCCTTTCCAATGCTGGATCTACCTCTCAGTCCCACATCGCTGCATCCTCATCTGATATAGCGGTTAGCGCCTCTGTGACCTCTACTGTTCCCAGCACATCTTTACCATTTCCTGGGCATTCTTCAAGCCATAGTCCATCGGGTTTGGCTGTACCTGTCACTCGTCCTCCCTCTGTAGCTCCTGTTACTCCAACGTCTGCTGCTACAAGTGATACTGAGGCTACTGCAATGTACAGTGTTTTCTAGATAAGTTTTGTTTGATGATTTTACATGCTATCACGTTTCTTTATTTAGGTCTTGTGCCCATCTTACCAGGAAATTGGATAACTTACCGTCTGAAGGGGCAGATGATTTGAATGATGGAGCTCCAGCACAAAACAATGAGGCATGATTTGGCTACACCTTTTTTTACAATCAAGTGCCTTGAATCTTAAAGTCTAGTCTATGGTGGAGTGTTATACCTTTAGTATGCCTTATAATTATTTTGAATTTTTTGTTAGGCTGAGAATATGGAAAGGTCAGTGAATCAAAACGCCAATATGACACCTGTTAGTGACAAAGCAAATGTGGAGGAACCCATGGTTTATGCTACGAAGCAGGTATTTTCTTATCTTAACTTTCCCTTCCTGGTATTTGCAGCCAAATATTTTCTTGGGAAGTCTAATTGTTTACCATCCATCTATATTTGCACTATTGATTTTGTTATTTTTAGGAGGCCAAAGCTGCTTTCAAGTCTCTTTTGGAATCTGTAAATGTTCAGTCCGACTGGACATGGGAACAGGTAATCTGGATGCATATTCAAGTATTTATGTCATTGCTTATGGGTATATTGATAGATATCACTTGTATTCTCTCCCTGACCATCTTCTAGGTTAATTGCTGACCTTATCATCTCCTTGTAGACAATGAAAGAGATTGTTCACGATAAAACATATGGTGCTTTGAGGACACTCGGGGAGCGGAAACAAGCTTTTAACGAGGTATATAGTTTCTTGGTTCTTAGAAATGACGTGTGAATGCGTTTTTATGTCTATATTGTGTTACACTTTATTTGTGATGCAATTATCTTTCCACTGGTATTTGTGTAGCTTTATGCTTACATTTTATTGTCAAATATATTGTGCTAGTATCTTGGTCAAAGGAGGAAAGTGGAAGCTGAGGAAAGGCGAATGAGACAGAAGAAAGCTAAGGAAGAATTTGTCAAGATGCTTGAGGTATGTACCAAATAAGTCAGAAGTTCAGTTTGCTCGGTTTAGTGTGGCTGATGAGCTGATTTATTTTTTATCATAATATTCTTGACCTCAGGGATGTGAAGAACTTTCATCATCGATGAAATGGAGGTGTGGCTTTCAGTTAATCATAGTTCGTTTCTATCTTTATTTTATGTGTGACATATGTGCTAATGGAAACTATTTTCTTACCAGCAAAGCGATGAGTTTATTTGAAAATGATGAGCGCTTTAAAGCTGTTGAGCGTTCAAGGGATCGTGAAGATCTTTTTGACAATTATATTGTTGAACTTGAGAGGAAGGTAAGCATCTGGCTTCTTTTTTGGGGTTTTGCTTTCCATGTCTAGCTTTGGCTGTCTAGTAAGATACTTTCCTCTGCTAAGCAAAACAAGGAAGAGGCCTACAAAAATGAAGGTGTTGGATGAGGAAAAGTTTTTTGTTGGTTATTACTTATTACTGTCCAAATGGTATTTATTTTCTACCTTGGAATGATCACAAGAGACATGAGCTAATTATGCTGAAACTAATTATTTTGGTTGGCACTTAAATTGAGTCTGAGAGGGAATCTACTGCGCCAGCGTGATGGCTTTTGAAAATTCATTATTTGAATTGACATCATGGATCCTTTAATCTGCAGGAAAGAGAAAAGGCAGTGGAGGCACATCGGCAGAATATGGCAGAATATCGGAAGTTTCTTGAAACCTGTGACTATATCAAAGTACATCATTTTTTTGTGAAGCTAATTACTGCAAACCTTTTTTGTTTCATTAACCTTGTCATAATGCTTTTTGTAATATGTGTTTGAAGGTTGGTACACAGTGGCGCAAAATTCTAGATAGACTAGAAGATGATGAAAGATGCTCATGTCTTGAAAAGATAGATCGTTTGATTGGTTTTGAGGTAAGTAACTTTATTGAGGAGTTCAGGTTCTCACACCAGAATCTGATACTAATGTTTGTTATCCCAGGAATACATTCTTGACCTAGAGAAGGCAGAAGAGGAGCTGAAGAAAGTAGAAAAAGTAAGTTCATTGTTCAGGATTGTAACTTTGTATTTATTCGTTGTAGAGTCCCATGCTCATGCCTTTGTTTTCTTGTGTATATAGGAACATGTAAGGCGGGCTGAAAGAAAAAACCGTGATGCATTTCGCACACTGTTGGAAGAACATATCGCTGCTGGCATCCTTACAGCCAAGACGTACTGGTTGGATTATTGCATTGAGGTGTCTGACCAATTTAGATCTCTTTTGGAAAATTTACTTTATATGTTGGATTTTTTCACTCAAATATTTTTTATCTACAGTTAAAAGACTTACCCCAATACCAAGCTGTCGCATCAAATATGTCTGGCTCAACTCCAAAAGACTTGTTCGAAGATGTCACAGAAGAATTAGAGAAACAGGTAATTTGGACAATTCTAGGTTTTGCTTGAATCTGATAGTTTTGATAATCAAACCTTTTTGGTCTATTGATTGACAGTATCATGAGGATAAGAGTCGCTTAAAGGATGCTATGAAGTCAAAGAAGGTAAGTCAAGGACAGTTTTGTATTTCTCCTTATTAATTATACCAAACGTTTCTCTAATTCCTTTCTCTACCAGATTTCAATGGTCTCCTCGTGGCTGTTTGAAGATTTTAAATCTGCTATTTCAGAAGATCTCAGTTCTCAACCAATATCAGACATAAATTTAAAGGTATGGGCTCAGTTGTGTACAGAAGATAAATTAATCAACAAAAACGGTTATATTAGTCTGTGTAGCTTATGTTTCTATATGTGTAGTGAGTTTAAATCAATGTTCATGGCATGCTATAACCATCTAACACCTTCAGTGATATGAAACTATTACTAGATTCATTGTTGATGGGATTTACATAAATAATTTCTAATTTTTTGTTCTTTTACATTTTTAGTAGAATAAACTCTAATTTTTTTCGTTTGTATATTAGCTTATATATAATGACTTGATTGAGAGAGTAAAAGAAAAAGAAGAAAAAGAGGCCAGAAAGCTTCAGCGTCTGGCTGAAGAATTTACCAATCTGTTACATACTTTCAAGGTATATCTTTTACTTGTGGTGCATATGAGATGAGTAATGCTAAGAAATTTTCACTAAGCCATTCTCTAGGAAGACGTTAAACATATGTTTTGGTTTAGGAAATAACCGAAGCTTCAAACTGGGAAGATACAAAACAACTACTTGAAGAAAGTCAAGAGTACAGGTATATATATAGTTACTTACTTCCAATAGAATGTTTCATGGCTTATCAAATAGTTCTTGTTACCCAACACCTTAAAAATGGTCAGATCGATTGGAGATGAAAGTGTTAGCAGAGGGTTATTTGAGGAATATGTAACGAGTTTACAAGAAAAAGCAAAGGAGAAAGAGCGTAAGCGTGATGAGGAAAAGGTACGCTTGATTCTTCATGCCACTCAGATTTATTTCTCTTATTATGTAAAAGCGAGTCTCGTAAAAGTTTAATGTTGTTGACTTTTTCAGGTTAGGAAAGAAAAGGAAAGGGATGAGAAAGAGAAGCGAAAAGACAAAGAGAAAGAGAGAAGAGAACGTGAAAAAGAGAGAAGTAAAAGAGAAGATTCAGATGGTGAGAATACTGTAGAAGGTGGTCACAAAGAGGAAAAAAGAAAAGGAAAAGATCGAGACAGAAAACATCGAAGACGACATCATAATTCAGATGAAGATGTAAGTTCTGATAAAGATGATAGAGAAGAGTCTAAGAAATCATCTCGTAAACATGGTAGTGATCGGAAAAAATCAAGAAAGGTAGGTAACACATCCTCTGACTTCAGTTGAGCTTGAAATTTGTTTGATGAATGGTCTCTCTTGGCAGCACGCGAACTCGCCTGAATCAGATGGTGAAAATAGGCATAAAAGACAGAAGAAGGATCAAAGGGAGAGTAGTCGTCGAAGTGGTAATGATGAGCTAGAGGATGGTGAGCTTGGTGAAGATGGCGAAATCCGACATTAATCAATCACTGACAAGTGGTAGGTACTGTGTTTTTATTTTCTCACAGTTTTACTTCATCTAATACTTTTTTATTTATCCTAGTGTATGGTTTTGTGATTCATCTTTTAGACTACATAATATTTTTAGTTGCTTTTTTTCATTTCTATGTTAGTTATGGATATATATACCAAATCTCATTAGACCTCGCCACTTCAGTCACTTTCAATTCCTTTCCATATCATAGTTTCTTCTTTAGCCATTCATCATTTGATTTTTTGTTGCCTTGGATTGCTTTTGAGACTCTTTTCGAGTATTTCATACATCTGATTCAGGCGAATTGGATCGGATTTGGTTTTGGGTTTATGTCTACTTCTGCTTACAACATTTCATAAAGGAAGAAACAAAAGTTGCCTTCCTAAGAGGTCTTGGAATGTTTGGTAGCTCACAGCCAGGACTAGGTACTTGAGTAAACAGGCTGGATTCGGGTAAAACCCATTCGGGTTCGGATATATCAGGTTTAGGAGCTTTGTAGCTAATGGAATAATTTTATCGGATTGGGTTCGAGTTCGGATTGAGTACGGTTCAGTTTTGGTTAAAGAAATATTTTTTAAAAAAAGTTAAATTTTAAAAATTTTAATTAACTTTTTACAAATATAACTAAAAATTTTAGAATAATTTAATTATTTATATATAATTAGATTTCGGATTTTTAACTGATGGGGTTGGATTTGGGTATGGATTTTTGAGGTGACATCCAATGGAATAATTTTCCGGATTCGAATTCGGATTCAGGTAGCTGTTTTCGAATTGGGTACTTCACGTAAAATTTTTTTACTCAGGCTACTCACAGCATCAACATAGGACATAGAACATATCATATAAATTACTAAACACCATTATGTGTGATAACAAGTAAAATCCCAAGTGCATATCTCTCATTTGTTTCCTCTACTTCATACTTGAACCCTTCAATGAAAGCTCCTTCACCACCGTCTTATCAATGAAGTAAGCAACTGCAATTGAATATCATTCACTCACACATTATCATCACCACCAATATTACAAGATGATATTAAACTATAACAATCAGATAATACATTTTCAATATACCTCAAATAGTTCAAAAGCACTTCCTTTTCGATAAGTATCATCTTTCTTCTTCAACTCCATAGGAAATACAGTGAACAACAATGCTCTCCATCCAATAAGTAAAACAGCTGTACTTCCCATTGTCACCAAAACAAAGCTATAACCCGGAATATGACCCGACAAACCTGACCTTATTATCATTCCAAGCTTACACCAAACAATAACCAAACCAAACCTTTAGCTAACATTCTTAAACCTTTACACAAGATTAGTAAAATGTAGAGAGCCCTTACTGGAATACCAAGAACCCAAGATTTTGTAGCTGATATAATAGCTTTAGATCGACCCTTTATTCCTCTTCCATCTTCACTATATCCTCCCAAGAAATAAGCACTTAGAAACCATCCTGTCCAATCCACCATACAAAAAGTTTCAATTTTTATTTTAGACATAGAGATTGATAAGAGAGAAAAGGAGAAGAATTAAAAACCAGCAATGAAAGGGTCAGCTGTATGAAGTGTATCAATGGAAAAAACAGAGAAGCCATGACTAAATCTCCCAATTGCAGCGAAGATAAGCAAAGCTAATACATCTCCACCAGCAAGTAAAGCCACAAGACTACACACATTAATAAAAAAAGTTAACAGAAATAGAAACAAAGCTTTTACAAAGTGAAGTAAAGAGTCTATATTTATTACCTCCATTTAGTGATTGAAGAAGATGAAGAAGAAGATGGTTTATCGAATTGAATAACACCTTCTAAAGGAACATTCTCTTGACCTACAATAACTGTTTCATCTATTGTAGATGGAATTTGAGAAGATGAGGTTGATGGTTTTGTTTTGATGTTTCCGTCGGAGTTAGAGAGAGAGAGGACGATATGTTTTCGTCGCCGGTGAGTATTTGAAGTGGAGATGAGAAATGGATCAGAAGAATATGAAGTAGGTTTGGTTTTAGTGATGAATCGGATGGCGGAGACAGGTCCGGTGGGAGTACGAAGAACAAGCATTTCTCTCTTTCTATGGTTTGTTTGTGAAGCTAATCGTTAGCCACTTCTTATCTATTTTTCTCGGGCGCTATTCTACAACACCCCTCTCTTTTAATTGTAAATCCCATCCATCCCGTCACTTTTTACTTTACATTTTTTCTTTATTTTTATAACAAATCTTGTTAAATTACTAAAAACCTAGAATCCATAATATTATTTAGGAAAAGTCAATCAACTTTAATTGGAAAAGCTGATATATGTCAATCTATATAAATAATTTAAAATAAAAAATAAATAAGTTATTTTTATGATTTTCTCTTTCTTCACTTTTTT
>KE156507.1:45958-59957 GCA_000411055.1 Leavenworthia alabamica
GTTATATATACATTAATAGTTATACAAAACTATCCACCAATAAATTATATGTTATATTTTCTACAATTTTTTTTTAAAGAGTACGACGAATTTTTTCTTTTAGAATTCAAATACACCATAATAAAAATTTATGATAATGTGTTATTTTACACTTGTTAAAGCGTGAAAACATTAAATTCATATATGATTAGTAATTCATTTATATAAATTATGTACAAATATATAAATTACTAATTGTATAATAATGCATAGTTATATAAGTTGTTTATGTTTAATTCTTAATTGTATCTTTTGTATTCAAATATATAATTTTGATTTTTTGCTCTTCATACCGATACATATGTGTTCGATTTTATTTATATAATCACTGATGTCGTTAAATGATAATAGACAACACCATAATTCTTTATTTCGAACATCTTAAAACAAAAAATCAAGTTTTTATAGTTTAAATACCTAAATTCAAGTTTAATTTTAATGGTGAATTTAAATTTTTTCTAAATTTTATTTTTTTTTAAATTTATTCTCAAAAAAGATTAAATAACTTCAATTTGATAGTTCAATTCTTAAATTTTAAAATAAATGATTATATAATGAGAATTTAATGAGTAATTATAGGGTGATAATATTGAAAAAATTATGATATGAAGAAGAAGATAGTATAGAAGTGGAACCCTTAAATTTTTTTTTTTTATTCTTTTAGTTTTTTTTGAATTAAATTTATTTGTTAGAGATAGATTGGGTTACGTGAAAAAATAATGTGGGACCCAATTTTGTTTTTATTTATTTAGTTGAATTAAATAAATAACTTAGGGGCATGTAGAATAGATAGGGACTTAATAGATTTATGTTGACCATTTAAGGGCCTGTGAGAAATTGATCCCTCTCGATCTCAATATTTTTCTATATTTTATTATTAGGTAAAAGTTTTTCTTCTACTAATAATTTAATTGTTATCAAATTTAGATTTAAAAAAAAAAAACTGGACTATTACATTATTTACATCATACACAAATTTTTTTCCTAAAGATAATTCTAGACATTTTTATAAAAAACAATTCTGCAATATTAAAATTTTAGTGGAAGATAAGTACGATATATTTTGGCATTTTACATTTTTTAGTTTACAATAATACAAAATATTTAAAAGTTTTAATTTTAAATTTTGTATAAAAAATTTTAAACTCATAACTAATGAATAATATTCAAATTTTAATATTTTATTATTTTAATATTCAGCTAATAATATAATTTAAATAATAATATAATATTAAGTTATATTAATCTATAAATTAATATTTATATTTTATAAAGATGTTAGTTTTAAAATTTTGTCATTTAAAAATTTATTTTAAATTTTAAAAATAGAAGTTGAAAAATTATATAATCTAATAAAATGGATGTTTTAATATAATAAATTATTATTAGATTGAGTTTTCAATAATCCCAAATTCCCAACGTTTCACAGTATGTGTTGTTTTAAATTCTTAAAATTATTTTAAAAAGTATTATTTTATGTTTTCAAAAATTGCATTTCTCAAGGAGAAATATTTGCAAAAACATGAAACATTTGAGGTTTCTTTTTGCAATTTGCCCTTTTTATCACTTAAAATTACAATCAATCTCCATCAACGCTTGCTTCTCCGATCTCTGAGCTCCAGGATGAAGAAATGGTTAGCGATCGCAGCAACAGTAGCAATAATCGCAGTAATCGTGAGACAAGGAACAACACAATACGGATGGAACAAAGAGGCAGCGTTAGAAACGTTAAAGGATTGGTCAAATCGGCTCGGAATTTGGGCGATTCCGACGTATGTAGCGGTTCACACCGTAACCTTAGCTCTTTGTCTTCCTCACGCCGTCTTCTTTGAAGCTGGTGCTTCTATTCTCTTTGGATTCATTCCTGCTCTTCTCTGTGTCTTCTCTGCTAAAGTTCTCGCTGCTTCCTTCTCCTTTTGGATCGGCAGGTCTGAATCTGAATCTATCACTTTCTAATCCATTTTTGTGTTGATGTTATGAATCGTTCGTTTCAAAATGAATTGGATCTTAGAAACTTTATTGCTAACAAATTCTGCTATTAGTTTATGTTGTTTGAAATGTGATGCTTAAGCTTTTACTTGGAGATGTAGAATGATCTCTTGTGTTAGCTTATAGAGTTCCGTGTAAAGCACCATTGCTGAAAACTTTGTACATAGGTTTTCTTGTGTAGAATGATCACAGCTTATTATGTAGAATGATCTCTTGTCTTTAGCTTAGAGTTTCCTATAAAGCACCATTGATGAAACTTTATACAGAGCTTTTCGTGTGTAAAATGATCACAGCTTATTATGTAGAATGATCTCTTGTGTTAGCTTAGAGTTTCCTGTAAAGCCTCCATTGATGAAACTTTATATAGATTCATGTAATAGTGTGCTTCTTGTTTTGTCGATGTGATGGAGAAATATGAACAACTGTTAAATGCGTGGTAACTACTGTGTTAATTTATCTCTTGCCATTCTCAGTATTGTTCTTAATATGTCTAATATGAACAACTGATGCCGTGATTGTTCTTGTTAAACATATAAATTGAGAATACTACTAAGAGGTTAATTTATTGTAGCAATGTGATGATACATAGTGTCCATGTTGATCTCTTGAGAACTGTTATCATTCTCTTATATGATATATTCTCAGGCTTGTTTTTAAGAGTTCCACCACAGCAACAGCATGGGCTCATAACAACAAATACTTTAATATACTCTCGAAAGGAGTTGAGCGTGATGGTTGGAAATTTGTTCTTCTTGCAAGATTCTCACCCATTCCTTCCTATGTTATAAACTATGCTATGGCAGCCACGCAAGTCCGGTTTATAACTGATTTTCTATTCCCTACGGTTATCGGTTGCCTACCGATGATTTTACAGAACGCATCAGTCGGTAGCCTTGCCGGTATGGCTGTAGCTTCAGTTGCTGGAAAAGAGAAAACAAAGATCTGGAGTTATGTGTTTCCAGTACTTGGAGTATTGTCAAGTGTTCTAATTACAATGAGGGTTAAAAAATACTCAGCTGGAATTACAGAGGCATCATCAGATACGTCTTCTTCCTCTGTTAAGAGTGTTAGTTTAGCTTCATCTGAAACCTTGAATCCGGCTTATGGAACCGATGGATCCAAGAAAAGCGAGTGATGATGATACAAAACATAATGTTATCTTATAAGTGTTGCTAGTTTTTTTAGCTTTGAAACAATACGGTGTTAAAGCAGACACAAAACTGTGTCGTTTTAGGTACACTTGAACCATCGGTTTTGGATTTTTAACAAAAAAAGTTTTATTTGGAGCTGTTTAATGTGATTTGTGATCAAATATTGAAATCGATCCTAACGCAATGTGAATATTCATGTTTGTTATTCACAGCTGCTTAAACCTGTCACCTACGAGACACTCAGGTCAACACAGCTCAATATTTTGTAATAAAGCCTGAGCATTTGGATCCAACTAAATTTGGTTGAACCGAACTGGTGTTTCGCCAATTTGGTTGGTTTGGTTAATATTTGAAAACCGATTTGCAGAATTTCATAGTTTCTTCGGTTTTCTGTTTGGTTTGTTAGCTTTTTACTAATTTTTATTTGGTTTCAATCAAAATAGCCAAATGGACCGAGATTACGAAATAACCAAAATTTTGTTCATCAAATTTTCTCGAAACCAAAGAATCTATTGACGAACCAAACCGAAATTTTACATAATTTTACTTGAACCAAAATTATTGATCCAAACCGAACCGTTTGAACCAAAAGCTCACTCATATTTTGTTGCATTGAACCAAGTTGCATGTAAGGTATATGTGCATTGCTCAGGTCTTGTTTGTGACCACAAGACTCAGAAACAGAGTTGATATAAAACTTGCTTAAAATCTAATTCTTTAGAAGTGTAAAATGAACAAAAAACTTGGTAAGAGTTGTTTCTCAATGTAACAGTTCATTCATGATTTTGAATATTCAACTATTACTAAACACAACAAGGTAAGAAGATAGTGTAGATATGCCATGGTTAAAACCCTTACCTAATAGTGGTACAACTTTTTACTATCTAGCATATGTCTAATCACGGATGAATCGTATGTGTTTGGATTGCAAGCTAGATTCTTTAGCAAAAATCATAAATCTTTCTGAAAAGATCATAGTGAGCTCTTGTTGTTTCGTATACTTAGTGTCTTTTGGAGAACAAGTCATAGCTTTTGGAGGATATAAAGGTGTATATTTATTATATATGACTCATGGTTACCAGCAATCAGTACCGTGGCAGGAGCTTTTGTGGCCATATGCAAAATTTTTTTAATTAATTCTCTTTGTTTAAATATTTTTTTTATTAATATAATATAAGATATAGGTTCAGTAATATTTAAATAAATTATGGTTAAAATATAGAATTAGTGTTTAATTTGTCTGTGGTTAGTATCACTTTTCACATAATATTCTATGATATTAATATATATAGTTTTTATGTATTTATAAAATTATCAAATATGCATAAAATACAATGATGAAAAAAAAACTAATTGAAAAATAAGTGGATGAACACACAGAAAAAAAGAAAAGGAAAAAAATTATCCAAATATAATTCTAATAATAAATCATATATAATAAACACCTTAGTTTGTTTCAACTTCCAACTCACCAGTTCTACCATTAGATCAACTACAGTTGATAGACTTGAGGTCTTTGGACAATGTTGCTTCACAGAACACAAATGCTCCTGCTACTTATATGCCTCCTGTTTCAAGAAACATATCTCAATGGAGCCCGAGCTCAGTATCAGTGGGTGTCATATTAGTAGAAACGCAAATGGTGCTGGACTTGTTGCATCATCTTCATCTAGTTCAGATCATAATCAAAGAAGATCATCTGTACATTTTCGTAGGTCATTACTTTCTTCCCTTCCCTTTCAAAGAAGATCATCTGTACAACTAATCAGTCGAATTCATCGAACCACGGTCATGCACGCACCTTAGTCTCTGAAGGTATGAAAAGACCAAACTGCCCCTGACTTGCTAAATTACCAAAATGCCGCTAAAAATATTTAGGTAACATTTAGCAATCAGACATCTAAATCAACTCAAATGAACCCCAGAAACACTTCCGGGATCTCTTAAACTGATTTCCCAAAAATCTGAAAATTTCTGGAAAAACCCTAAAATTCAAATAAACCAAAAACTTACAGAAACTATCATCTTCAAAGATGAAGTCACAGAATGAAATCCAACCATGAAATTCACAATCCAACCGTTGAAAATTAACCTCTATATGTGTCGAAGCTACTCACAAAATATCTCCAAGATCTAAGCATAGATCAACTCGGAATCTAACTTTGAATACACGTTGGTCTAAATCGCGTCTGCAATATATGACCTCACCAAAACGTGAATATCTCTTAGAATATGAACGAAAATTCATATCCGTAAATTGGTAAATCTAGATATAAGGCTTAACTATAACTCCACAAAATTTCACAACCTTTGCAATCGATTTTCTATGTCAAACATATTTTATGCCATGACATATTTGTTCAGTCTGCATCATCATCATGTGTAGACTTCATTTTCTTTCTTCTAAGCCATCTTTTATAACCTTTCTTTTCCTCCCTTGAAGGTGACCACGAAAATTAGAATAAAAACTAGGATTTTTTGTGATTTGTGACTTAATTATGTGATAACCTAATCACTTATTAAGTTATAGGATTTTTAGGCCCAATTCTCCTTTAATCACATTTTTAATATCTTAACCCATTAGTCCTTAATTTATGATCATTTAAGTATATCCTCTTTGGGTCTTGACCCAATTTAAATTGATCACTTAATAATAATTAAAAGTTCAGGGTTTTCCAAAGCCCAGTCTCTTTTAATTAATTATTAACTCCTTTTGGGCTTTTATAGTCCTTAACCCAATTAAATTATAATTAAAAATCTGTTGGGTTTTCAAGCCCAATTCTTTTTAATTATTCCTCAACATATTTTGGGCTTCCAAACCCAAATAAATTCAACTCTCAGCAGTTTCCATCAATCATACAACAACATTCGAACTTCTCTGAAATTTATGGAACTCAAATCACAGCAACAATTCTGTTTGTGGGTCGGTCCAACTGCTATGGTTCGATTTATTGGGTTCAATGTCACAGTAAACCGACCTGGCCAAGATCGACAAACCATTCCATTAAACTAAACTCGGCAANCAAATAAATTCAACTCTCAGCAGTTTCCATCAATCATACAACAACATTCGAACTTCTCTGAAATTTATGGAACTCAAATCACAGCAACAATTCTGTTTGTGGGTCGGTCCAACTGCTATGGTTCGATTTATTGGGTTCAATGTCACAGTAAACCGACCTGGCCAAGATCGACAAACCATTCCATTAAACTAAACTCGGCAAACCATAACCTTAAACCGACTTTATGATCCTTAACCGGATCACATATGTTACATCTTGGATCACATAAGTAGAGGAGGGGATTTGCGTTTTGAGGTATAATATTCAATTTTTTCATAGAAACAAAAAGGTTTAGGTTTAATCTTAATGGTTGTTTCATCTTCTTTATTCAGGAAATGATGCTTCTCAATCAGTCAATGTTGTTAGGTGACCGATACAGAGATATGCGACTTGATGTTGACAACATGACATATGAGGTAAAGCCACACACATAATCATTTATTCGTGCATTGTATTAATACANTTTTGTGTGATATAATGGTATACAATAGTTCGTGTGTATCTAGATCCTTAAAGTATCATATATATGCAGGAGTTGTTATCTTTAGAAGAGCGTATTGGAGATGTTTGTACCAGTTTGAATGAGGAAACCATATCAAACCGGTTAAAGCAACATAGTTACAAAAGTAGTATAAGATCTCTACAAGAAGTTGAGCCATGTTGTATTTGTCAGGTAACAATAATTTCACATTTATAAGTTTTCTTACATTAGTTACAACAATATCGTAACCGGTATGATTTGGTTTAAACTAAAGGAGGAATACAAGGAAGGAGAAGAAATGGGAAAACTGGAATGTGGACATGAGTTCCATAGCCAATGTATTAAAGAGTGCCTGAAGCTGAAGAATCTTTGCCCTATCTGTAAAACAACAGGACTAAACCAGGATTCTTCTATCGTTAGATGATGTTTAGGGTTAATGTGATTGGGTGATCAAAATTCAAAATATAGGAATGGAAATGAAGAGAATCAAAGAAAAAAACTTGGGTTCTTTTGAATTTGTTTGGATAGTTTTATTTGTTTGTTAAGCCGATTTGGCAAATTATAAAATATTGTTTTTTTATGGATAATTGATTATGTAATTTATTTGTATTATATTATTTAGTGAATTTTATCAACATAGCAAAAAAAAGATATGAAAACTTCTTTGATTCAAGGAGGTATCAAGATCTTAGCTTAAGCATCATCTGAAGCTAATGGTTTAATGTTGGTCGTGGAGTTGACTGATTATAACCGAAACCATAATAGTGTTTAGATTATGGGTTAACTGGTCGGACCAGCCGGTCCAGACCTGAAAACATTGCTGCTAACAAAAACTAATTTAACCTAATTCATCACAAATTATATCAAAAATAAATAAATGTAAAATTTTATTCATAAAATAATATATAATAATAATAATGTAATGGAACGACATTAAAAAAATGTCAAGATGAGCCATCCAAAATTTTTTTTGTGAAGATGAGCGAACCACAAAAATAAGAATGTTAAAATGTTTAAACTTAGATATATAAATATTTAAGTTATAGTTTTTATTATTGTCACCATTTAGTTTGTAGTGTCTTCATCTCCTTGCATTTTCCATGAGAAGCTCTTCAAGTTCTTCACATAGAGGTTCCGGGGTTAGGTGAATGATCTCGTCATCATCACTATCAGAATCCTCATTTGGATCTGTCTCCTCCTCATCGCTTTGCCATCCACGGCGAGAACTCTCGCCACCTAAACAAAGATTTTGACCTCAGTAAAAGAAAGTTTCATGTGCTGAAAATTTTAAGGCAAAAGAAAGTAAGTAAGAAACAATACTACCTCCAACAGAATTGTGTGCATAATCTCCTGAGTCAATGATTGCTTTTCCAGCCTTCTGTAGTACAAAAGATAGATCATGCTTCAAGTTAACTAACATATAAGTATTCCAAGTTCAAGAAACAAGCCCAAACGGGTGTGGACTAGTGGTAAGGAGGAAGGAAGAAGGAGATTAATGGCTTATCCCTAAGTTCAAGTCCTGGTAACTACTTCACACACGTCCAGATATCACGGATATTCACATGGCTCCCCATGGCCCCGAGATTAAAACCTTATACAGATTTACCCGAGTCATAAAAAAAAGTTCAAGAAACAACAAATCAATAGTTTATGTATTCATGCAACCAAAACTACGAACAGGTCTAGCCCAAGCCCAAAGTTGTACAAGATCCAAAAGCAAAAAAAAATTTAGGTTTAAAATTTTTTTTGGACATATAAAATTTTTTTGCCCCTAAATTTCTTTTTAATTCCTTAAATACAAAAAAATAGGCCCATGGGCTGTGGCCCCTTTGCCACTCCTTTGGGCCAGGCCTGACTAAGAAGAAATACATTTGTGACCGATCTAAAAGATTATAAGCTACAAGGGTAGTGTTTGTGGAAGGTGCAGAGAAACACAAGGAATTAAAAAAAAATCACCTTATCATGTTCTTGTTTTTCCTGACCCTTTTTGTTGTGTTCATTAGCTACCAATTGTTTGGCTTGTTCCTCTTGCTTCTCAAGGCAAACTGAAAGGAGTGCTGCATAGTTTCCATCTTCTATAAGAAACCATTGATCTTTACCATAAACCTGAAAATTCAAATTTGGGTAGAGACTGTCACTTTTTTTTGAATTTTAGAAATTTAAACTTTAAGGTTAGCCATGTAACGAATCTGGATATCCAGAGTTTTTGGCCGACCCAGATCCGGATATCTAGTTTTTTTTTTAAATTTTCATTTTTTTAGAAAAAAATAGATCTGGATATCTGACCTCAAATATCAGGCCAAATCCGGATATCCGCCAAAATTTGGATAACCGGTTCCGGATATCACGTCGGATCTGGATATCTATATTTTTTTTACTATCTCGGATCCGCTTTCAAAAGAATTCACTATTCAGATTCGTATCCGGTTCGTTATTTAGTATCTGAATCCAAATCTAGATAAGCCTACAGCTTACTAAAAGTTATACATCTTCCACGTGAATCCCACAAAAGTGTTTTTTTTTTTAAGACCAAGACCATAAAACTAAAGGAAGATACCTGAAGCAATTGTTTGATACTTTCATTGATCACAAGCTCCTCAAACCCATAATCTTTCATGCGGTCTTTTGCTGCATCTTCTCGCCTCAGTCCATTGTTCTGCAAAGCATCAAACTTTTTAAAACCCTCAAAAAAAGAACCTAAGTAGTAAAACTAGTACATGATCTATCAGTTTACTTCTTTTATGTAATAGTAATAAGCTTACCTTGTTGCTGCCTGTGGGTGACATTCTATTTTCTCTGTGGTTTCTGAAAAAATTAGAGGAGAACAATGAAAATAAAATGGATTGCAACACTATAAGAATATAAAGCAAAAATACTATTAATATTTCTAACTCAAAAGAACCTATTATTAATATTATTAAACTTTTTAAAAAGGCTCTCAAATTAATCTAAACTCTACTATTTTAAAACCAAATTTTGGATGCATGTTTATATGTAAAAAAAATTGAAAATCAAAATCTCCAAAAAAAATGATTAATTTTGATTTTGATTGAATATAAAGGTTTTATCATGTTAGATGTGGTTGATTTGTCGTTTCTCTAAGAATGGTGTACTATACTAATAATTTTAAAAGATTTTGTAGAATTTAAAAAATCACATGTTTTCTAATCACTAATTTTTAAATCTCTTATAAAGTATTATTGTAAATATTTTAAGCATTTTAAAGTGGTTTAGAAATTTTTTTAGTTTAAAGTACAAAGATTTGTCGACTAGAATTTAGGATAGTTTTACAAAAAAAAGTATACCAATTTTCATAAATTCATATAAAATCGTCTATAAACTCATTATAACTCAAATCACTCAATGCAAAACCAGATAGCAAAAAACAATGATAACATAGAACAATGTGATGAAAAACAGAATTCAACAAAAGCATAGCATTTTTGAGATCCAATATTTTCAAATCTATAAATAATTTAATAATTTACAGAAAAGCGATCAAAACTAAATTATAAGATTTAGAGAAGAAAACTAACCGGATAAGTAAAAAATTCGTGAAGAATGAAGCGAAGTATCGAGACGGCGGAGGGGAAGTGGCTAGCAAAATAAAGAAGAACATAAAATTTTATATCTAACAACCTAGGTTAAATAAAATTAGTAGTCAATAAATGGTTACTAATTTCTTACCACTTTGAATTATATATTTTTCCGTTAAAAATGTTTATCTAATAATTGACCAAAATTAAATTCGTAAAAAAATTGGTTGAATTGTTTTTAGAAATTTTTATTATTTTGTACCCGTTATAAGTGGGTATATAAGTGGTCAGTAACTCGTCTATATTTTTACCAGTGGTTCCCTAGCTGGAAGATTTTGCGAGACTCTTCTTGGCAAACAGGCCGATTATTCGGGGTGTTCAGTGGTTGTCGAATCCTTTCTATTTCCAAATCGGATTACTAATCATTAGCGTTTCAAGGTATCTTTCGTCAATGGTTATGAGTGACTCGTTTTTAATTCTCAATCAACCAAAAAATTGGGACCAACACCTTGTTTTAAAAATCAGAGTCCTAGTCATTCCACATTATTTTTTCCACCGTAATTTTGTATAATAATTAATCATTGGACCGATTTTTTATCGATTAATGTCCGTCTAGCCAATTTATTTTTGTGAGTTTTACAAAAAAATTGATTAACATTTTTATACAATTTATTAAAAAAATGGGTTCTTAATCGCTATCCAAAGTTTTAAAATTTTATTACGAGATCCAATAGATCTATCATAGCCTGAATGAAGCCTATATATAGCTTATGCCTAGAGTTGAATACACATATTGATAATACATTGATCTCTCATTCTTTTTAAGATTTGTCGATACACTTATTAATCTCGAACTCATGACATGTGAAAAATTTAAGCAGAGACAACCACTTTATCTTGAGTTCATGATATGTAAAAAATTAAGTGAAGATAAACCACGAGCCTACAATATCTTATTATATATGTAAATCTAAATAACTAATCTCCGATTAATCTTCGTTTACTCTCTGATTTTTTGGTTAGACATTAGTCCCACCCTTAGCGTCCGACTAATAATGCCTAGAAAAATTTAAAACATGATCATTAATTAACATGGTTAAAGCTAACCAACATTTTGATCTGGCCCTAGTTCCTCCCGAAAAATACATCATATGGATCGGATTGAAGGGGTCCATCATCCTAAAGTCAGGATTCATTTCTTTTGTATGAGATACTTTCTTTATAGATATTTTATTAATTTTCAACCAAAATCTGAAGGGATCAATCACTTGTCTGATTTTTTTTTCACATTTCTCAACCAAATATATTGGTATAATGATTTCAAAACATTCCTATCATTTCATAATAATTTTGTCAAAAATACTCAATAATATTTTTGATAACTCCATTGAGTAAACAGTTGGTTGATGTTCGACATGTTTTTTTTTTTGTAATTGTGTTAGCAAAGGTTTTATCATAGTCAACGGCATGTCTAATTTGACTCAATCAATGCAAATTTCATGTAGGTAACAAAAGTTGGGATTTAAGAATGATATTTTTAAAATTCATGTTTGTGTACAATTTTAAGAAATTCAGCGTTTAAATAACCATTTTCCTATTTTCGGTGCATGCAACTAAAGGATTCATTGGTTCATACAATTGTAAACTAATATGAGATTTATAAATTTTTACTAATTTTAAAATCATACAAATAAATTTCACAATAACATGGTTTATCCCATGATTTGAGTTTTTTGTTTTTTTGCTTTTTTAAATTCATTAAAATACACACATTCGATGTTAATGCAAAATAAATCATGAAATTAATAAAATAAGATTTCAATTGGTATTTTGAATTCATTAAACCAATAACATAATTTTGATAACATTTCAACTAATATTTACAATTCAGTAAACTAATAATATTTTAATAAATTTAAAATCAATGCTCCGACTAAACAAGATGTGATTTGGATTTTTAAACTTAATATAAGCCCACCCAAAATTTTTTGAAGCACCTCAACTTATTGCGCATTCTTCAGATATCACTAGTAAAAAAATTCATATAGCCACGATTTAGTTACGGAAAGTCTCCAAATTTCATAGTTTTTCTCTAAAAAAACCACGACTTTGCAACTACATAATTTGTGGCTATTATAGCCACGAGAATGAAATGGTGGCAACTACAGTAAAACCTCTTTAAATTAATACTCGATAAATTAATAAACACGATAAATTAATAAAATATTCCGGTCTCGACTCGGGCTAGTGTAAAAAATAGCAAAATTTGATAAGATAATAAGATAATAATTTTTTAAAAAATCCCATGTAAAAATATAGTTCCAATAATATAATAAATTAATAATTATAAATTTTAGACATATATAATTATAGACATATATAATTAAGTAAATTTAGTAGAATATGATTTCACTGTTAGTTTATATTTTTTGAAGTTTGAATATTGTTGGAGCTCATTCCTAATTTTTTTAATTGTATCAAGCATTTTTAGTGTTGTTTTCTTGATCTGCATCTAAAAGTTGTAAAGAGTTCTAAACGCTATAATTTCTTGATCTGAATCTCGTTTATAGTGTTGTTTTAAACGCTATATACGCTATAAAATCGTTTTCAATTTCTTTATCAGCATTAAAGACATAAACCACAAATTCTGCTAAACTCTGAAATTATGAGCATGAATTATTTTTATCCAAATAGTTGAGTAGGCTATTAATATCTATTTTATTCTAATAACTAATATTATTGATCACAACTTCAAGTTCATGAATATTGTTTTCATAAATTGAATCATCTTCTAAATTCTTGGAGGCACAATCATCTGATCGAACTTTGTAGTGTCAAAAAAATTACTATTATCACTTGATGAGCATTAAGTGTCCAAGCAGAAACTGTAATATTGATAGTATTCACGAAATTAATATATGAATTTAAAAAAAAATTTGTTTACATTTGAAGAATTTTTAAAAATATTATAGATTGAAAGATATTTTTATAAATTAATATCACGATAAATTAATAAAATATCAAAGTCCTAACATTATTAATTTATAGAGGTTTTACTGTATAGTCACAAAAATAGCCATGAAACATAATCGTGGCTACCATAGCTACGAGAGTTTTCCAAGATATATCCGTGGCTAAGTTACCAGGACAGAGAAATTGCCAAATTTGTGACTAAGTTTTGCTACAAAAAATGTTAGTGGCAAATATAGCTAAGTTACCACCAATGCAGCTCCTGTGATGCACAGTCAGGCTGCAAGGACCAGCATTGAAGCTTCTCTGATGGACAGTCAGGCTGCAAGGACCAGCAATGAAGCTCCAAGGACCAGCAAAACACGGCGAAGGACCAGCAATTAGGCATGAACACGGTTACGGTTATTGCAGTTACGGTTAATTAACGACCGGTTATGTTTATAATTTTTTTTAACCTTAATTTTAACCATTTAATATACGATTAATACGGTTACGGTTAAAACTGTAACACCCGTGATCCGGTTAAGGATCACTAAGTCGGTTTAGGGTTATGGTTTGCCGAGTTTAGTTTAATGGAATGGTTTGTCGATCCTGGCCAGGTCGGTTTACTGTGATATTGAACCGAATAAATCGAACCATAGCAGTGGACCGACCCGCGGACCGCAGTATGCTGTGTATTTAATTTCAGAGAAATTCAGAGAAAAATCCGAGAACTGTTGTATGTTTAAGCGGAGACTGCTGTGAACTTATTTGATTGGGTTTGGAAGCCCA